>JACCGJ010003849.1:0-70258 GCA_013407085.1 Atriophallophorus winterbourni | reverse complement strand
CAGCATTACACCGGTAGCACGTACCGAATGCTTAATTGCCACACAACCATGAAAAAGTAAAATCCTAAAAGATGGGGAAGGGTGGGACTTAAATAGATACGGTTTCCATAAAAGAGTAAACACAAAGTAACTGGGAAGAGGTGCCTACACCTCGAATGGAACATGCATTCAAACAGGTTGGTCGTGGCAACTTTATCCAATGGCGGCATACAAGTACACATCTGGTTTAACATTCCTCCACTTTTTCAAGGAATGCTGATCTTATCCTACTGTCCTGAATTGCTGATTGCAACAGCCCAAAACGGATGTGCAATCGTACAGTACTTTTGTGATATACGGCTAACACCGTGCTAAATTGATTGGCCACCGGTAGTGAACTGCATGCTGAAACACGCCGGAGTCTCACTATCATTTCTATTTTGTTTCTGATATCTGTCTAGGTCTGGGAAACCTGACAGTATCTTAGCCCATGTGCAGTCTATGACTGTGCGGCACTTTTCCTAGATCAGGGGTGTGCTTTCATACATACATTATATTTCTTCGAGCTTTCCTAATGTGAGCTTATTCTTGTTTTCTGTCGTCCCCTCCATCGTATCAAAGTTTCTATGTGGATTGCAAAGTTTCAGATCATATATTGTAGGCCTTGTACTTCAAACTGTCATTTGTTCAGCAACAACGATGTGCTGCATGGCAAAGTTGATTTGATACGTTGGTTTCGATCGTGTAACCCCTTTTAATCATTAAAGTTATTAAATTATCTATTATTTAGATCAAAATCAATAGTTCCAATCGCGAGATGCTTGTGACCGCTTGTGAGCAATTCTTAGGCAAAGATCAAGATGAAATCCGCTACATTGCCCAAGAAACTCTGGAGGGACATCAACGCGCAATCATGGGCAACATGACCGTCGAGGAGATATATAAGGATCGGAAAAAGTTCTCCAAAGCCGTTTTCGAAGTGGCCAGTTCAGATTTAGTCAACATGGGAATAAGCGTTGTGAGTTCAGATTTAGTCAACATGGGAATAAGCGTTGTGAGTTACACGCTGAAAGATATCAAAGATGACGAGGTAAGAACGAATATCATAAGTCAAAATATTCATTTGCATGCTTTTCCGTCATTCACACCCCACGACCGGTTTCGTGCTGTTTGCACTCATCAGGTAGGGACATATCATGAGTGTTTATCATTTTGCTCGCTCGATAACTTTGTGATTGATAGACCACCCCCTGTTCACTCAAACTTATTCGTTGCATGAGTTTTGAACAATGCCATTTTATCGATTGATTTGGTTCCAGCAAATTACATTTTTCCCACTCACAGACTGTCCGTTGCCTTTTTACTAGCAGCGTGAAGTTTTAAGCACTGTGGTTCTTCGCGTTCGCCAAGCTTGTGTAATTGTCGTTGGACTTTTCGTCATTAGCGGAGATGACATCATCGGCAAAACTTTTTTCGATGTGATCTGGGATTCCTGGGTTTCTATAGCGTGTCTGTCTGCCTGTTCACTATCATTCCCCGCGGTTGACCGATTTCTTATTCTGTCTTCTTTGTAAGCGGCTTCTCATTGGTTAATAGGTCAAAGACAATTCGAGCTGCTAGTTGATTAAGGTTGTTGTCGTTTGAAAGAATTCTTACGTGGTTGTTTAATTCTGTCTGCCTTCTTCGCGTTTTAGCATTCCACCTGATATTCCTGATTTTTGGTCTCGTTAGTGTAACGCCAACTGGCATTCACGTAGTCTTGTACTCAACTTGCGACCGGTTCGTCCGCAATCTCTACACGTATGTATGTATGTATGTATGTATGTATGTATGTATGTATGTATGTATGTATGTATGTATGTATGTATGTATGCATGCATGCATGTATGTATGTATGTATGCATGTATGTATGTGTGTATGAATGTATGTATGTATGTATTTATGTATGTATGTATGTATGCATGTATGTATGTGTGTATGAATGTATGTATGTATGAATGTATTTATGTATGTATATGTATGCCTGTATGTGTGTATGTACACACGGATGTGCAATCGTGTAGTACTTCTGTGTTGTACGGCTAACCGTGCTAAATTGATTGGCAATCGGTGGTGAGCTGCAGCTGAAACACACTGGAACCTCACTGTCATCTCTATTACCTTTCTCATGTCTGTCTAAGCCTGGGCAACCTGAGAGTATCTTGGCCCACGTGCAGTTTCTCACTGTGCGGCACTTTGCCTGGATCAGGCTTGTGTTTTCATTCATACATACATACACACGTGTATGTATGTATGCATGTATTCTATGTCCAATTGTTGCTTTTTTCATACTCGCTACATCATCCCCCGGCTCACTGCTTGTATAAATTATTCCCAACGATTCTTTTCCTGTCTGTCTGCTGTTTCTAACAAATAATCCACGATTTTGTAATGACTTCGAGTCGATTCTGTTGGCAATTGCTTGTAAATAAAAATTGTTATTTCGCGTTTTTCCGTTCGCTTCCCGGAATCCGTTTTGCGGCTCTTAGCTTCAATTTATCTCTCACACTCGTGTACCCTCGGATTTACCGTTTCCATGTCAATGGTTAACTAAGGTCATTCGTCAGGTCACCATTCTCGGTGCGAGATTGTACACACGCGGGACAAGGTTCACCTAAATAAATCACTCTCCTAGTTTGTGCTTTGTTCCGATTTAAGGTCACGCATAGGTTTTCATGGAATACCCTCGGCTTATTTGGAACTGTTTCCGTGTAGTGTTGTCGATATTACTGTCAATTTATCCAACTTTGACTCGATACACTTTGTCATTCTACTTTTTCTTCTTGCCCAATTCGATGCGTTATTCACCAGCAGATAATTGAACTGAGATTGAATAATTGTGATTAATTGTAAGAGTTGGTGTCCTACAGACCCCGTGGCATTACATGAAGGGTGAACCCTCATGGTACCTGTTGAGAGATTAAATCTCATTTTTGACTACGCCCTACCCGGCAAATTGGCAGAACAATGAAATGTCTGTTTATCGAAGCACTGTCATTTCGCTGTAGCGTAGTGCATGATTGGATCAGTCGTAAGCGCTTGCCCTATCCATCATCCACGTAGGTTCTTGTGGGATGCTAGGAGCACTCATGTCAAACAAACTACTCTACCTGCATCATTCCTGTTTCTTATCGCACTCGGCAACAGGATGCATAACTCTGAGCGCAAATGGTTTCTTGGATAACTTGGTTGGTTGACGTGCAGCGATTCGTTGGTCCACGCCGTGTTCAACACATGCTTTTCAAACAATTTCATTGGCCACTGGAAACCTGAATTGTGATTGGGGAGTGCAATCGGTTAGAGTTGTTTTTGGGTAACGTTTCATTTGTGACACAGAAGCTTCGTCAGACCAAGGGTGATAGTCAGGACAGGGAACATGATTAAGTAGTACTTACTTACTTTACTTTAGTGCGACTATCTCCTGGAGGATGAGTCGGCTTCATTGACATCACGGATTGCAGCCGCCCACGCTCGGCGGTTAGAAGCGAGATCCGCGCAGATTGTAAGCCAGGTCCGGTCCCACATGCGCCATCCGTAAACCGATCGTAGGCCAAGCAGCTCCACGTCCGATCTCACGGTGGCGAGCCAAGTCTTCACTTGTCCTCCGCTACGACAACGCCATTCTGCGCAGGGTGTCGGCGATAGTGTCATCCTGGTTAGTTCAGCGTCCGAGCGTCTCAGGATGTGGCCAAACCATCTCAGTCGGTGTTGCCGCAATATCGAACTCAGGCGAGGGATATCAAAACAACGGTGGCGAACCTCGTCATTCGTTACCCGCTCATCCCATCGAACATTGAGGATGCGTCGGAGACACCAGTGGTCGAAAACCTCTAGTTTCCGCATATCCTCCACCCGCACAGGCCACGTCTCGCATCCATAAGTGAGAACTGGGCGAATCGCCGCTCTGTAGACGCGCAGCTTTGTACGTCGGCTGATTTCTCTACGGCTAAATAGGGATGAGATACCGACCCGTGTACAAGCTGCGCGCACGGCGTTTTCGTGACTACGTTGGGTTCTATTTAGCCGTAGAGATTAAGCAGTAGTCAACCCACCACCACTTATTTGACCTAACCGCTAAACAGCCTATAGTACGCCTACTCTAACCGATTGCACTCAAATTTCTTTGCATTATGAATACACGATCGGTCCCAAACATATTCCAATCGATTGGTGATTGGGGAGTATTTGTAATCAAATGGGCTCCTTCAAGCTGTATTGACCTTTTTCAAAAAACACAACCGGAATCATCAAATGCTTCTACACGAGATAAGACAAATCTCATACGCCGACCGATCTTATTGAATAATCACCGCCTGTTACGAACACACAAAACTTTTTTCCATATGCTCTAGGTGGCGCATTTTCCCTTTCGTCCACATCTGATCTCAATTGTGGTGATTTTCAAACCACATGTTTTTGCTTTCATTTCCATGTGTACCGCACAAAACTAAACACTCCTTTTATATGTGCCTCGAGCACTTGGCCAGGAATCACTTCGTGATTCTGTATTTGAACATCGTGGTTCTTTGTAAGAACCCTATATAACAGTGGCGTACAAATTTAACTTTGTTTACCGCTTTTCCACTGTTTCAAGGCTCACTGAACCTGATCTTACTGTCTCCACCAGACGATGGCAAACAGCCTGAAACCGGTAGTGGAGTGTGAGGGATGGGGATGTGAGCACCACAATACATTAAACCCTCCTTTATTGTGAATCACACTGCTTCGTTCGTTCCGTATTGTGAAGGAAATACGTTCAGGCTTTCAAATTTATTGTCTCTTCGGACCTCTTTCTAACTTCGTACAGCACTGTGCATTGACATCAACATCGTTATATTGGTTTTCTGTTTTTATTATATTCTCTCGATAAACAACTCGTTGTTTGATCAATGCGTAGTGATCGATTTTTCCTCGTTGATTCCAAATTCCACTCGCGTTGTTCGTTTGAGCGATATTCCTCCATGTAATCACCAGTTCGTTCGTATCAAAGTCAGTTGAATCGCTTTACAAAAAATTGTTTAATATGCTCTCACACCCCCTGTAGAGAAATGATCACTGTACGAACACAAAATACGCTGAAAAATTGACAATGCATCTGCAGAGATAACAACACTTAATGCAAGACCAAAAACGGGAAAAGCATCTCGCATCCCCCTAAGTAAGAGGAGAGGTTACCCAATCATACGATTAGCTCTTTAAGACGTTTGGCGTAAGGCTACTGTTATTTAATCGTGTTATACCCAACCGCTATCAGTAGCCACGTAAAAATCGGTGCTGTGCCGTTACCAGCAATGCTGCTTAATTGCTGCACAATAGAAAAATCACCGAATTCGATCAACTTTTGGGTAAGACATTGGACAATAGCTGCATTCTATTGTGTTACGATGTTGCTGTATTCCGAATGTGCAGCCCTTTCAATTAGAGTTCATTTTCCGAAACACGATGAATCGAGGATGCCCTTACCGTGTGTTTCCATCTCGGACACTGATTAAATTCTGTATGTATGTATGAAATCACAAGCCTGATTCAGGCAAAGTGCCGCACAGTTGTAAACTGCACGTGGGCTATAATACTGTCAGGTTGCTCGGGCCTAGACATAAGAACTAATTTTTGTGACTCGGCTTTTAACTTATCCTCGATTCGCACTTCTGCAAGCAAACAGTGATTAGATGTTGTGAGTTTGAGATTATTCTAAGAATTCTATTCCACCAGTATCACATCACACCACCACTTCTTTTTGCTTTCGTCGTACCCCTATCTTTGAGTCTGACAATACCAAAGGTTTTTGTTTAGAACTTGCCGTATGATTATTACATCGACTCAGGGTGTTGGGTGAGACGCGTTGGATTTCTGCTCAAATGTTTCATTGTTCTGTTCTCATCCCTGCTGGGTTAAGGACAACGCACCGATTGATAGATTACAATCACCACCCACTACATATCATCCTTCATAACACAGTAGGGCTTACTTTGCCCTGATTCGATGAACTTGGACAAGTCTTTGTCTGTACAGGTTTTTTCTAGTTACTCTCTACAGTTGTACATTCTCAGTGGATCTTTAGTGCGTGCTGTGTTTGCCATGATTGTTCTGTTCTCAACCACTCATACAAAATCTTACCGATATAATTTACTCTCTCGTACTGCGTTGTCCTTTAATCGTACCAGAGTCAGTTGTTCTTACACTGTCGTTTCATGCATACGTCATCTTATTATTTGTTACCATAAGTTGGCTTTCAGGAAAGCATGTGGCCCAAACGACGCACCTTTCGCGACATTTTACCACATTCTTTCCGACCCGTTAAACATTAGTTTAGGTCTATCTGTCTGTCTCTCGCTTTTATCCAATTACAACACATTGTTAATTTCATTCAATTTATGCCTCTTGATAACGGTGCCTGTAGCTCGACACCGAAGTTTTCATCAACGTTTTTGAGTACCCATATGAAGGAATGATGGCTTGACGATACAACGCACCGATGCTCTCCGAAATAAGTTGTTCGGTAGTAATGTCGATATAGAGAAGCAGATCAACCTGCATAGGTTACGCTGGTTGGATCACGTTTTACGGATGCCTGACCACCGACTTCCGAAACGGATTCTTTTTGCGACGCCACATCCTGATTGGCGTAAATCTGGGGGGTGGCCAAACCGTCACATGGCATAGGCAGTTAAAAACCCTTACTAGTAACCTTTCCAAAGTCGGCGCAGCGCGTCTTCCAGGCTGGTGTCCCCGCGATCATATATCGCAATGGCTAGTTACGCTTCAGGATATGTCCCGAAACCGTGTTCAATAGCGGTCTTGCACTAAGCATCTTCTTGGAGTGTTCGCTTAACCTTGTATGTTGTCAAGCGGAGTGACGAGAAAAGCTTGTTATGATGCATGACGGTGAAAGCCGCAAGGAAGCTGCCGTGCTGATGTCGCTCTACTCGTTCACGAAACTTGTTTGAATGTATGTTCCATTCGAGGTGTAGGCACCTCTACCCAGTTTGTTTGGGCTTGCTCTTCTATAAAATCCTTATTTAAGTCCCACCCTTACCCATCTTTTAGGATTTTACCTTTTCATGGTTGTGTGGCAGTTAAGCATTCGGTACGCGCTGCTGGTGTAATGCTGTCTGTGATGATGATGATGATGAACCTTATCATATTTACTGTCCTTCTATCACGTAGGGTTACTTGCAATCGCTCGGTCTAGCTCGTACCGCGCAAGTTAAACGAGACGCGCGTATCGGCGAGGCGGAGGCACGTCGAGATGCTGGAATCCGTGAGGCGTTGGCGGAACAACAACGGTTGGCCGGAAGCTATTCAAATGAAATTGAAATCGCCAAGGCGAAGCGAAACTTCCAGTTGCAAAATGCCGCTTTTGAGAAGGAAATTCAAGCTCGCAAAGCGGAATCTGAATTGGCATATCGATTACAGGTTGAGTTTCTGTGTGCTTACCGTTATGCAATTGTATCGTTTTTATATGATCTTTTACGTTTCTCGTTCTCGTCATTCAGTCCATGGATCCAACTTATTTACGACTTTATCCGACGTTCGAACAAGGTTAAACTATCATTCTTGTGATCACTTACCGATCCTCTGTGCTTTAGCAAATGTTAGCAACATCCTGTACTCTCTTCATGGATATCTCACTCTCATTACGTGCGCGTCACTATGGAATTTTCACCTAACCGCAGCTGGTTGGTTAAATGTAAGTAAACCCAGTTAAGCCGCCAGATAAGTAAGCAACCAATGTTATCTGTTGCACTGCCTAACCCAGGCTCATTGTATGAACTAACCAAACTTACTATACCTATTGTTAATTTACTTTTTTGCGACCAGCTCCACGGTTGAATTAGATGACTTCATTTATGTCTTGAATCACGACAGCCCACGTGCGTCGTTGTAGATCGTTATCCAGTCGCGTCCCCACCTTCATTAGTCGGTTCGCAGTTCCAGGGCAGCTACTTTCTTCTTAGCAGTCGACAACTAGGTCTTCACTTGACCGCCTTGTCGCCGACGCCAAGTACGAGCAGGGTTTAGGGTCGAGGACGAGTTTGTGGCCGCTAAGTCTGTCTTTCGGACGATGTAGACAAACCAGTGCAGTCTTCGCCGTTGGATGTGAACGGAAAGCGGAGGCATTCCGTTGCATCGCGTCAGATATCCGGTGAGTATATCGGACGCCCAAGATTGTCCAAATGTTGTACATCTTGTGACCTCAGCGACCAAGCCCTTTTTCATGGTATGATGTATGAAAGCCTGATCCAAGCAAAGTGCCGCATAGTCACAGACTGCACGTGGGCTAAGATACTGTCAGGTTGCCCAGGCCTAGACAGATATGAGGAAGCCCATTCGGTTTGAGTGTTTGCTTATTGACCAACACTATTTGAGGACTAAACCGCGGGTGCGGTTATTCGCCAGCTAAGTATTCACGGTTCTCGCATTACTCGTATTCGATTGAACAACAGATTCGTCTGCAAATTTATTTTCAATACAGCATCCAGTCGATGTGTGTGGAAGCAATTTTTTTCATTTTAAATATTCCAATACTTGTATTTTCTCTCCCTAATTTTAACTCTCGATTTTTTAGGCTGCTAAAACGCGTCAGAAGATTGTCGAGGAGGAAATGCAGGTTACCGTGATGGAGCGTACCCAACAGATCGAAGTTGAAGAGTTGGAGATTGCCAGACAGGAGCGGCATCTGGACGCAACTGTGCGCAAACCCGCGGAGGCTGAACGTTTCCGTCTTGAACGTCTAGCCGAAGCTGAGCGTCTGCGACTCAATGCTGAGGCGGAAGCGGAGGCCGAATCAATTCGTCTGAAAGGTCTGGCTGAAGCAGAAGCTTTACAAGCCGTGGCGCTCGCCGAAGCCGAGCAAATGAGCAAGAAAGCCGAGGCTTGGAATGCGTACAAGGTCAGTGTGGATTTTGTTACGGTGGCGGGTCACTTAATCGCGAGACAATTAATGACCGACACTTAATCCCCAGACATTTAATCACCAAGTCACTTAATCCTTAGGGAAGCTATTTAAGAACATTGCTTAACGGTTTGCGAAAGAATTGCCGACAGCATACGGCCTCTGTTCTTCAAGCAAGTGCTGGGGTTCATATCAAACAGAAGAAGAAGTATGCTGAGATATGCGCCAGGACATCTCGAGCAATTCAGCAATACTCAAATACGGAAAGATTGGCGTTTTTAAAATCAATTGCATATCTCTCCTGCTAAATAAATTCATTTGAACGTATTCTGCATTTTCCAGAAGTTATCAAACTGAGGATTAAGTGATTGAAGATCAATTGACTGGGGATGAAGTGACTTGGTGATTAAATGTCTGGGGATTAAGTGTCAGTAAACCTTTTATTACAGTCCACATACCGCCATTCTATGTTATTGTGCTAGTAGAGTTTGATACTTGTTTGAGCAAACTATTTTTCATAATCTGAAGCAGAAAACGCATTCATGGTCAAGTTCATACGCTTCATTCATCGGTGTCGTTCTCCAGAATCGTTGAGGCAACTGCAATTGAGTGGAAGTCGTGTCGGGCAGCCTTAATGATTTAGAATGTAAATTAGAGGATAGGGATGAAGCTGTACAGGGGTCACGTGTTGCGTCAAAGCCTGAAAGGATTATAATTACTCATAATCATCATCATCACATCACAGCCAGCATTACACCGGTAGCACGTACCGAATGCTTAACTGCCACACAACCCTTCCCCATCTTTTAGGATTATAGTTACAAGTATGAATTAGATAGGCCCCTACAATTTGACTGTTGGTTGTGCTATTGCTGTTATTGACCTTATTCGGTCCATGCCGACCACGAGTGTACGTTACGAGCGCATGGCGGTTTAATGCTCCACGGCTTTTCAAACGACTAAATAGTCCGGTTTGGGAGAGTCGATTTCTCTCGCATTGCTCAAGGCTCTAGCCAGTACTCGTTGACATTCGCACGGTTTCGGTGTTTAGCACCCGAGAGCAGTCACTGCTCTACCCTAGCTTGGAAATGACGCTTTCGACAGTGCCTCCAACGTGAGCGGTCAAGAGCAAATTCTTACTAACTCGTAGGGTGAATTGGAAGAGCTTTTCACATCTCCACACTTACACACCACAATCGGTATCTGGCTGTTTGCCGTCATCAGGTGGGGACAGTATGACCAGTTTCAGTGAGCCTTTAAACAGTGATAAAGTATTAAACAAAATTATATTTGTGTGCTACTGTTGAACAGCGCTCTTGCACACAACCACGATGTTCAAATACATCTCTTTTGTACGGATGTGCAATCGTGCAGCATTTCTGTGCTGTGCGGCTAACATCGTGCTAAATTGATTGGCCAACGGTAGTGAGCTGCATGCGAGTACACGCTGGAGTCTCACTACCATTTCTATTTCTATTTCTATTCCCCCCCTCATATATGTCTAGGCCTGGGCAACCTGACAGTATCTCAGCCCATGTGCAGTCTCTGACTGTGCGGCACTTTGCCTGGATCAGGCTTCTGCTCTCTTACATACATACATCTTTTGTAAACGTCTTTGTACCGCAAGTGCGCTCTAAAGTTGTGCTATGGCTAACCATTTATATGCAATCATGTGAATTGGTTGATTAAGAGTGACCGTGTATGCAAATAGCGGAAATCGCTCCCATGGAATACCCTTTGTCTTGGGCAGCTAGGATCTTATCTCTTTGATGAACATCAGCAGTGAGTTGCAACCGAGAATTCGGCGTTTCCTCTCCTCCGTTGTAATCGCTTTGTGATGTCTCCACCCAGGTGTGGTCAACCTGAAAGTTTCCCGTCGCACTGGCTGCGCAACCACTGGCCGCATTTTAGCGTATGATCTCATACTTCGGGCGCTTCTTGCACTTTTAATGCAGCTCAAAACGTGTTGATTTATTGATCTCAAGACTTGTTTTGTTTCTTTTTATACACCATTGCTCCTGTTTTGATCATATCTTGTTTCATTCTTTTTTTGTTCAGGGAGCGGCCAAGCTTGATATGGTTCTGCAAACGTTGCCCAAAGTTGCTGCGGAGATTAGCGCGCCGTTGGCTCAATGCGGTCGGGTCACCATGATATCCTCTGGAGACGGTGACGTCGGAATTTCCAAACTCACCGGAGAAGTGCTCACTATGATGACACGTTTACCGCAGCTTGTGCAAGCCATGACCGGGGTGGACCTATCCAAGACGATGCAGACCATCGCTTGACACGTGTGATGTTTGTTGTCCCAGCAACAATTCCTCAATAATTTCACGTTTTCCGTTCTCGCAAATAAAGACCACTTTATTCTTGATCATTCTCTATGTATGACGCGATTGCTGTTTGCTTTTTTATCGATATTATTTGTGACTCCCACTTTGCAAATGTACTTTTTTAATAAGGCGTCATTTATTTCGCGAACAGCCTTCAAACTTCCAATATGTGTTTTTTTATCTTCAATAAGCCTGGTGGGTCTTGGTATTCTGGAAATATCTTTTTGGCTTTTGTGTAAGTATCTTTTAAGGTACTCCCAATCAGATCCTCATTGCTTACTCATTTTGCGATTTACTCAAATTTCATTGGTCTGCGTACTCAGCTGACGATTTAGAAACCTCCATCTCTGCAGCGGACCAGGTTAAATTGCATCCTTGTTGCGGTTGTAAATGAGATCAGGCGTTGAAGTTAAAACTGGCATGAGGCAACAAGGTATTTGAAAATATTCGAGACCGATCGGGAGTCCATCATCATGAAAAGAAAGTTTGTCCCTATTGATTTTTGAGAGATTTTATATTGTTTATTCCATATACCTTGTCATCCTATGGTTATTGTTAAGCTTACTGCTTTTTCTACCATAAAACGTTCTGAGTTCTGAATAACAACTGCAACAGATAATGCTCAATTTTTATTCTTTTACCAACTCAGAATGTTTGTGGCATCAAAATAAATATTCTCGACAGAATCAAAGATCGATTCCCTTAATCTTGATGAATTCATGAACTAAGACAAGTAAATTCTCGACATTCTAACTTTGTAAGCCAAACACGGCGAACCTCTTATCTCGTCAAAGATTGATCGATATTTACCTGATTTTAGCTGGTGTAACGGACGCACATGGTTGACCCACAGCTTAATGTTGTGTTGTCTGGCTGGTAGCGGAGGTCTCTAAGCTCTCGAAGTGAGAAAACACAATGTTCCAGAGGTTTGCTTTTGATGGTGCATATTAGATACTCACTGACATTAATATCGTGCTAAATTGATTGGCCAACGGTTGTGAGCTGCATGCTGAAACACGCTGGAGTCTCTCTACCATTTCTATTTCCCCTCATATCTGTCTATGCCTGGGCAACCTGACAGTATCTTAGCCCACGTGCAGTCTCTGACTGTGCGGCACTTTGCCTGGATCAGGCTTGTGCTTTCATACCATACCATACTCACATTAAACCTACATAAGGGTATTCGTTTCGATGGCTAAATTTCCCTCCAACTATTGTCGGCGCCCATTTCACACCTGGTTACTTGATAAGGTGCTAAGGTATGAACGTAACGGGGTTCGAACCATCAACCACACAATTACAAGCTGCGCTTCTTAACGGCTATACCACTAGAGGATAAACGACCTTCACAAAAATAACTAGCACAGCCTACCACCCTTTACAGAGGGTGAAATGATATCTTCTGCACAACTCTGTACAGAATAAAATAATCGAAAGTGCAGGGTTCGTTTGTTACCATGAATTCAATGTTTCTAATACATTCATATACATTGTGAATGAATTCATCCAAGACTAATAGAAAATAATTTGACCATCAGCTTACCAATAACCGCTCTCTAATACCTAGCAAGATAGAGATATACTTGTCAATCGCAAAGCGGTTTTTAGATTGCCATTTTACAAAACACCTGCGTATATTTTCTCGCGTTCATTGCATTGTATCATGTTCTAGCAGGAAGGAAGCGTGATAACTCTCCCCATATGAACAGTGAAAGAAATTTTGTTCACTTTGCGATTCTAAATATCAGCCAAAATTGGAAAACACTCTCATTGGCCCCAACTATATTCTAATTTATTTCTCACATCAAATTTTCTTGTTGGCGCTTGTTTCTAGATGAAGCAACATTTTCGTCACATTAGCCAAATGAGAAGGCTAACAGTGTAAGCAAAACTTGCATGATGTACTTAGGTCATGTCTGTCCGGTGATCTGTAAATGTTTTTCAAGTAAAACGAAATCACTAGTTTATAGCAAATGATTCCGACTTGATAAATTTTATTCAAGGCTCACTGAACCTGATCTTACTGTCTCCACCTGATGACGGCAAACAGCCAGAAACCGGTAGTGGTGTGTAAGTGTGGGGGAGGTGAGCAACACAATACATTGGTTTATTCGACTCTTTTACTGTAACCGCATTACGCACAACTGTTTTTCATTTGTTTTTATCGATCCATTTGGTATCAGGTTGAACAGTACTGAAGAAGACCCCAATATTACTGCATTATTCGGCATGCTCACATCCCTCAAGTTACACCACACGAACAGTTTGCGGTTGTTTTCCCCTCATCGAGTGACCACTGTCAACTAACCTTCAGTGAGATTTAAGACCAGGATAAATTGAGCAACGATGCTATGATTCGAAGCTACTGTTAAACAAGAATTTTGTGGAGAAACATTCTGTTCAAAAAAAGTATAACAGAGTTCCTTATAAACAAGTTGCGCTTGTATGCCACTGTTGAATAAGGTTTGTACGACCAACCTGTTTAATCACATGAGCCCACATTCATGTAGACATGGTTTGAACCCATGACCGCGAATAAAAATCTCATTGGTATGCATTTCCATCACTCACCCACAACGCTCATGCGGATCCTGATCCTACAGTCCCTGCCTGATGAGTGCAAACAGCACGAAAACGGTCGTGGGGTGTGAGAGTATGATGGAAATGAAAGCAAATGAGCTTTTTTGTTCAGGGTCATGGGTTCAAAACCGGCCTACATGAGTGAGGGCTCATGTGATTGAACAGGTTGGTCGTACTAACCTTATTCACCTGCGACATACATGCGCAACTTGTTTACCATTCTTCTACTGTTTCAAGAGCATGCGGATCATGATCCTACTATTCTTACCTGATGAGTGCAAACAGGACGAAACCGGTCGCTTCGCCATTGTGAAGGGCAGTTAGGGCACTTCGAAAATTCGCTTCGCTCCAAAAAAGTGACATTCGTTATTGTCTGATACATACGCACATACATACATACATACCAGACAATAACGAATACTTCGCTTTGGGATTTAAAGCGAAGCGAATATTCGCTTCGCCATTGCGAAGTGCACTTCGGATATTCGCTTTGATACTATTCGCCATTGCGAAGGGCAGTTAGGGCTCCAAAAAAGTGACATTCGTTATTGTCTGGTAGTGATGCGCCTTCACTGGTTAACTGTGTGCAATCAAACCCTGGATAATTGTTGAATTTCAAATTTTTATGTGAACATTGTCGCATTTTAAACCGTGACTCACATAAAGCAAGCCACCACGAATTTGAGTTGTCCTGAACTTAAAATCGATCATTGACATCCATAGCAATCGATTAATCATCGGTGCGTAAATTTCGGTCATCAAACATTGATTGATTTCCGTTCATTGGCATCATACTATCAAATTGTCGGTTCATCGAGCAAATGCTCCGTTAACAAGCATTGATCGGTTACACTTACACGCACAAGTTATCAATACGGTAGATGAACAGCAAACTTGAATCCTACTCATGCACATCAACATTTGGGGCTACAGGGTATAAGAATAGAGCTTAAGCAGCGAAGGATATATGTATAAATTGAATCGTACTTTCATGTTTCGGTCAAGGGGTTCGAATAAGGAGTAAAGATTATTCCAAATATGACATGTGGTAAACCTTCTCGCTCAAAATTATGCGCTTGGGTAAATTTTATTTTTAAAGTGCGTGTGCACAAACGAAGCAGTGATGATTTTGAGTAAGCCACCACAGTATTATTCAACCTGAATTTCGTAACTTTTCTTTGAAAACCACTACTCGGCGACTACACATCATCAGCCGGTAAAATAAACCATAGAATGCATACTCGGAAGCGCAGCTTATTTAGATTTATTTGTAAAACTAAGCGATCATAGTGTACCCAGTTCGAACGAAGAAGAATCCAGTAAACGTCTGCAACACGATTGCAGTGAATGGAGATTTGTACAAGAGATCCTAGGTTTCAAGGACATAATAACGACGCATGTTATGCGCCTTAAACCGAAAAACAAATCGTATCAGCCTTCTCTCAAAATATCATTCCGCACAAATGAGATGAAGGATAGAATACTGGAGGCATGGTATGAATGCCGAACATTCGCACCTCCTAAAATTCGTATTCGGGCTGTATACGACATATAACGCACGAACACTATTTTCCTGAAATGAATTCACTGTCAAGTCAATCAAATGCACCTGAGACTAAAAACGTGGAGCAGTCGACCAATTCTGGGCCGCGAATCCACTACTATGAGTTCTTCATCTGAAACAAAAATCAAATCTCTATCATGCTGTTACACCACTGCTCAGGGCTTTCCAGGCAAGTTCACTGAACTTTATTCACGTGCGACCGTGGCGTCTTGGGATTTGATTGCAGTGACAGAAACCTGATTGTGTAATTCTATACACGACTCTGAACTCAACATCCAACACATGATTATTTACAGAAAAGATCAAGCAACAAAAGGTGACGGTGTCCTCCTCTACTTACATGAAATCATCAACTGCACTATACTTTTCTCCCCCGCGCTAGATATCCCAGATACATAGTTTTACTCTCTTGACTTGCATGATAAACGAAAGTATCTCTTAGCATTGATTTATCGCCCCCTTCTTCATCATCTGCGACTGACACTGTTCTTTCTAATGCAATACGTATTGCATTGAAGCTCACATACTAACATTTGCTCCTCCTCGGTGATTTTAATGTACCGACAGTTGCTACGCACATTACAGGTGACAATTCATTCAAAAGCTTTCTTCAAGAAATCATGACTTGCACCCTCTTTACAACCATGTACAACAACCAACGCGATTTCGATCTGAACAAACCCCATCTACCCTGGACCTCATACTTACAAACGAAGAACTCATGATATAATCTGTTTCCTATGCAGCTCCACTCGGATTGAGTGATCACGTTGTCATGGCATTTAATTATATTTATCAATACGAACCAATAGGAAATACTCAACGAACGTATACAACTGTGAACTATAACTTGCTTCGAGCTCTTACTACTGCAAATCGATAGGATTTCCTTGAACCCAAATCAGCTAAGGAAATCTGGAAAACTTTTTACAGCCAACTCCGTATTATCATTGATTTATCATCGAACGTCAAAATAATAAGCAGCAAACAGCGTCCAAGAAGCCTCTCAGAAGCAGTACTCGGAAATGGATGTGTAAGCGTGACAATGCCTGGTCCAAATACTTGGACGATCCTTCTGGGATAACTTGGTGCTACTACACGTTATTGCGAAATAAGTGTGTCTGCCTCATTCGAAAAGACAGAAAAGATTACCAAATCAGTCTTGTCGAAAAATTCATTATAAATCCCAAAGCATTGTATAAACACGTCAACGACCTCCGGAATGTTAAAATGGGAATACCGCCACTGGTCTCTGGTACTGGAATAGTGACGTCATTTAAAGATTGCGCTAACGTTTTCCGACAACAATTTGCATCAATTATCTCAAAAGTATCGACCCATAGACAGCCCTTAAACTCTGACAGCTGCAGCCTGCCAATTTTTCACGGGGTGGAATTTCCCCCGAGCGTCGTTCAAACAAAATTAAGGACGATGAAGAAAACAGGTTCATCCGGTATAGATAATATGCACCCAGACATTTTGTATAATCTATCTTCCGAATTAGCAATACCGACGTCTGACATGTTCACGATAATGTTCGAACAGAACTTTGTGCCAGAAGCTTGGAAAACTGCCCTGATTAGTTCCATCTACAAGGGTGTCGAGAGAAAAAATCCGTTAAACTATCGGTGGATATCAAAAGTAATGGAGTCCATCATAGCTGATGCCTTGCGGAATCACTTTCAAGGCTCACTGAACCTAATCTTACTCTTTTCACATGATGACGGCAAACAGCCAGAAACCGGTAGTGGTGTGTAAGTGCGGGGGATGTGAGCAACACATAACTGTGGTCATCCATAAGCGCCTTGAGTGCTTGACCAAGAATCACTTTATAATCTCTAACAATATTTTGATATTTTTTATCATCCAACCCGATGTAAAGCATAGCATTTAACCCACATATCATCTATGAACAAATCTATGAATAAACAGTGTTTGCCTGCATCCAAGGTTTTATATCATCAGAGAAAACTGTGGTAGACCATTTATAAATGTGCAATGATTCACAGTGTACGGGAAACATAACGATTCTTTATATCTACATTAGTTCCCCTAACGCAATATCTGAAAATATTTCCTGGTCCCTATTTTATATTGAGCAATTCAGTAGAGCGGTGCCTATGCAGCTTTCGCTTAGCTATAGTTATAAGTAGAATAATAGATAGTAGTAATAGTAGATAATTCCACATCATTTACAAAGTAAAAAAGAGTGAGAAACGGATAAAAATCCTGATTAACGGATTCCAGGTATTATTTATTTAGCCATTTGTGATTAAACTGTTATAAATACAAAAGGCTGACAGTGCAAGCCCAGCCATTCGTTCATATTTAGTTTTTCTTTTGTACACACTACTGCCTATTTTAAGTAACCAAATATTCTGTTACAAGACGAGAATTTTATTACACTGAATTCTTTGACGCTTACTGCTGTAACTTTGATTGCATATTATGAAATTAATATATGCAATAACCCGATGACAATTAAATTAACAAATTGGTTTCTAATTGTTAGAAAATATATAGTTTCATTCCATTGGTTTGTTGAATCAGTAAAATATTGAAGAACAATGATGATTAGTTTTTCAGCGAGACGAATCAGCAAGATGAATTTCGTTAAGGTCCTAAAAAGGTCCTATCGAAATGTTGATGTTCTATACCTAAGTTCTAGTTTGAAAATTTATTCATTCTATTAAAGAATTACAGAATTTAAACAGTAAACTGAATGAAAAGAGGTTCTTTCGCGGCCATAGAGTATGTAAAACAGAAATGGAAAAACATACAACAGATTGGTTTCAAGGAAAATAGTATATGTTTGTGAAGACGCGATTGATCAGATATTGCAAAGCTTTGAATGACTCTCAAATCAGAATGGCTCGGGCTTTGAAGATCCGTTGAATAGGGTGTGAGCTATGAACGAATGTACTCGAATACAGAATCACAGAGTGCTTAGTACACGCACTCACAATCCACAGCTGGTTTCTGGTTGTTTGTCATAACCGAGTGTTCAAAGCAAGTTTGATTTGGTGATCGCACTCAATTTTCAAAGCCTATGTTTAATTCGATTCTCCTGCAATTGCACATAACCTGAACCTGAAATTATTTGCCTGTCTTTATCTGGCACTACATTCAACAACGTGTTTTTAAAAAAGCATTTTATCTATTCATTTTACTCTAGAGAACTGTTAACATTCATTTAGGTTCGCAAGGCAAACCGCACGCAATTATTCACAATGCTATGCCAACCGCCTTTGTTGAATGTGATTGCAATAGGTTTAATTAGTTAGATGAATTAATACGTAGAGGTCATTATCCTGGCGGTTTCCTTCACATACCTTTGTTATAGAATTGCTACGTGTCATAAAAGTCTCTGTATCACGCACCTTACTGAAACCGAAAATTAATTAGTCGGATTTTAGGTTAGCCATCTCAATAACCGGGAAAATGTTATTAGGTATACGACCCTTTTCGTTCCACACATGTATTTGTTGGACAATAGTTACCATGTTCATAGTAATTCAAAGTTTTAATGGTCCAAAAAGCTAATAATTTACAGTTACCTTAGATTAAAAATATAGGGAATGCATAAAAAACAACACAAATCTTTTACGAATACGGAAAGTCAGCTAATGTGTTCAGATGTGAGGTTGGATTTGGTCAGCATATGCTTGTCAAGTTCAGCCTTGAACATGTTCAGGCTTCATGCACAAATGATATGTGGGGCAGAGAGTTCATATGAAACAAACACGAACAGCAAAGAAGAACCTTCGACAATTCAATCTAGAGTGTGGAACAATTAACTTGTAGCCATGAAATGTGCTACCACGTGCGTGTTGCCGATGAAACAGGTGTTCAAGTGGGTGATCCACTGTATGCAGAATCTTAAACAGCAGGATCATGTCACCCCTGACACGATGATACGAAAAGTCAAATAGGTTCAGAGTTACAATCCTCTCCTCGTATGGCTTGTTGTATAGTCCGGCCACCAGTTTTATAGCGCATTGGTATGCACGCTGCAGCAAGATCATGTCCTTTTGTAACCATAGGGATCATGCTTGAACCGCGTATTCCATTGTTGGCCGGATATAGGTGTTGATTATCCGTGGGAGTATCTGCTTTGGGAACCTACGGAAGATCCTTCTGAGCATTGCTAAGCTATGCCTGGACTTTTGTATACCACAGAACACTGCCGTGAAGACCTCAAGTTACTGTTAATCAACACAAACAGGTATTTCTCTTCCGTAACCCATGAAAGTTGCTGAGATCCCAGAGAGTATGTGAATTCGAAGGATTTATCGACGTTTAACATTTAACATGTTTTGATGTTGAATGGTAGGCAGTTTCGTAAGGACTGCGTTTGAGGTGCTTCGAGATCTTTTGTAGAAGTTGGTAATAGTCTATGGTGCCTAAGCCAGTCAAGACTTTGATGTCACCCGCGAATAAAATGATTATGCTGCGTACGATTTCAGGTATATCGTTCGCGTACATCTTGTGATCAGCCAAGTTCGTTGAAACCGTAAGAGTTTGGTCATAAGAGAACATCAAATGCCAACAAAGGCATCCGATTTTGAGATCAATAGTTTTCGTAAGAATAGATCACACCATTCGGGATGAAATTTTCTGATGATGAAATCGTTCTCTACATGAGATCAAACGATCAAGAATCGATCAATATTGGAAACGCATTCATTCTTGAATAGGCGTAAAAAATAGGATAGTTACACGAGGCAGAAATGACCGTAAAACTCTGGTCTCCTGTTCAGACTGTTCAATGAATGATTTTTCTATTAAGTTTGAAATTACTTTTATGACTAGAGATATGCAACGGTTATTTGAACATACTTCTTGAGTACGAAACATGACCGAAAATCATATTAAACACTAAATGAAATCAATAGATATGTGATTGGAGCATTCATACGTTCATCACATTGTCATAAGCTTTGTTAGCCGAAGTAAGTGAAATTTCATGTTATACTCTAATCATCATTCGGTATCCGTTCACGCTTTAGTGAGAAAACCGAAAATTCATTTTCAGTCAGATCAAAGTCGGTCGAAATAATGTGCACACAAGAAAAAAATGCTGAAATTTTCACACACAAAATCTTTTTGTTCGTGCTTGATATCTTTGAACAGATAGAAATCTGTTTTTGATTTTCAGCTTAAACTAAATGATTCAAGATTCAAGAATTTATGGTATACAAAGCTCGTAGCTGTACAACATCGCAGGATATTCGTATAAGGATAATAAATATATATAATATATATATATATATATATATATATATATATATATGTATATATATATATATATGTATATATATGAAACTATACGATATAGTTATTAACTTCGATAAGTCTTAGATTCAACTTAGATGCTATTTAAGAAGGGGATAAATCGAGCTTCATTTTCACGAACATACGGGTGCTTGAGGACACGCCTTGTAGGAAATCAGTAAACTGATTCAGTGCACGATTTTCAGCATCTAATGTTAAAAAGAGAACGCTTAGCAAGAAACCTGTGGTTGCACATTTCCACATATTAGGTTCAAAATAATCTTTCTTGACTAAGTCAGTTCAATTTTTTGTTGGCAGATTTCATCAGCTTCAAACAATCGGCCATTGGACAACATTTAACGATTTTCTATGAATAACTGTTCCAATCAATTTTAAACATTTATATGTATCACAGAAGTGGTGAGCTGCAAAATAATGACTGGTTAAACGGAAAGGTGATATCAGACCTTAGAAAAATATAACCGTAAAAATATCACTTAATACTTGTACGGCTGCGCCATCAGAACTAAGTCAAACTGAATGAATATGGAGCAAACAGAAAGTAGATTTTGTACGATAACCACAGTATCCAGTGGGCGACCACATCTTATCGTATATCCCAAGCATGTTAAGACAGATATGCGTGGGCAGGAGCATAGTACCCAGTATGCATAAATCATGCAAGTTGAGGCATGTCACATCTGTTTACCAACATATTCCACTATGCACCGAAACGTTGGAAAGCATACATGTTTCGGAACAAACCTAAGATGAAACTGTGAATCAACATTATCCAGCAAACCGAAATAAAAACACTTCATGCACTTGCGTTGTACCGGGGCTTTGTCGTAGGTTGTTGACTAGCGCTAGATTTGAGTGCTTACCTAGTGCACTCTGTGCTTTCTTTAATGCGTCATTCTGTATACAACGCATGTGTAATATGGACGGCTATAAACTAGCCGAAAATCCAGTGTCTATTCGCCTTTCACCGCGGCTAACACTATTAGTCTAGAGTAAGCAATTGTCTTGAAAGTTTATTTTTGGTAGATTATCCCTCAAGAAAAAACCGCATGGCAGAAATAGTTATCTACATTTCCTCCGCTGTTACAGTGTACCGTTGGTCTGATAATGAGTACAGGAGTATAAAAATGACCGTGGGTTATTTGTAACGAAAAGCGTAACAAGACGGGTAAATATGCTGTATAACGTTGTACGTTTATATCACATCAATGTTCACGTTTTATGTGCATACGTTTGAACAAATTTGATCGTGCTAAACATAATCACCAATGGTCTAAAAGGTTGAGGTTTGCTCAAAATGCCTGAGGTAACAAATTGATCAAATGATAAAATTATGCATATTTTCATGTTCTGCAGATACTGCTTTTTACAGCGAGGTTAAATCACCGATTATTGACTGTGAGCTCATTTTGTTTTTCTTGGGTTAAATGTACTTTAGTGTTTCCTCAAATCTATCTGGATATTCGCCTACACTCTGGTCATATTCTTACGTTTGATTGACTAAAAACGCATTAATTAGAGCATTCTAAAGGTATCACAAACTTGTTACAGTGGAACCCGGGTACAACGAATCGCTGGGGAGAGAGTAAAATGTTCGTTAAAAGCGGAGTTCGTTGTAAGTAAAACGCATTGTCAGACGTGATTTTGGCGCCGTTTTTCTGTACACGTGTAAACAATAAAGTAATGAAGAATGTCTTACCTTTGTGTTTCTGCATGCGTGTAATCCATTTGATGAATAGATGATGCCACAGCACACAGATCGCAACATTAATTTCAAGTTCACATTAATGATAGTAAATTTATTCTAAAACGAATGACATGAATGTTTCAGAGAGTTGCTTCTTCTGCTGCAGGAAGGTGGACAGCGTTGATTTTGCTATGCCATATTTTTTAACAATTTCAGATTTTGTCATTTGGCCCTTCTCCACTTCAGCTAAAATTTCCCTTTTTTCTCTAGGTTAAACTGCTCCCGTTTTCGTTGCCTGTCAGCCATCGTGTAACTGTAAGAAGGGAATGAAGTGTCTGCCTGAGTGATTGCAATTTGTCATGAGTCTGTGATTACCAATCACAGAGAATTCACGTTATTTTCTTGTGCGTGCGTGCAAGTCAGTTAGCGCACTGTAGGCTAGACTGCCTGTGTCTCGCCAAGCTGTGTCAGTTCTATTCTTAGCGAACCGCAGGCCACTCTTGACGGAGCGTTGTGGGTTAAAGGCAAGACAAAGCGAGTTCGTTGTATGTATGAACTTTATTGAACAAACATAGCTGTCGGGAACGTGTACGGTGTTCGTAATAGGCGAGATTCGTAACGAACAGATTCTTTGTACGAATGTTTTAAATAGGCTTACAAAGAAGGAATTTATTTGGGAATTCATAGTGTGTTCGTTCAAACCGGGAATTCGTTGTAAGCGAGTTCGTTGTAGGTGGGTTCCACTGTATATATAAGTTCACTGTTATAAACGCCCAATCCAATTAAGATTATAAAACCAGTGAACATTTTAGCAATTGCCATCAATTACTCAAGACGTTGAACTGACTTCTGTTAAATGCATTCTCTCAATGACAGTACAATCAACTACCGTGCGTTTGAACCTCGCGGTGAATAATCTTGAATTACCACAGTCTATTTGACTTTATACTTCGGAAACTTTAAATATGACCCTCAATCCTACTGTTCTTCAATCACGGTTGCTCGATTGTAACTTCAGCAATGCTTCTAATAATTATGGAACTTTCTTTGATCGCGTTCAGTAAAAGCGTAATTGAAAGGTGTTGTATACGTTGTGATAATTATTTGTGTAAGTTACGAAAATCGTGCAACGCTGATCCAATACCTCTCCATAACACAATCCTAATGACCTCGTCATCAAGTTCAAGCAGCAGTGACGAGGTGTTGCTGAACAAACGAAGTCGTGTCAGTAGGAATGTTGGCAAAATCCCAAGTGGAAACGCGTAACGAACAATTTTCCGCCTGTGCTTGTGCGTCCGTGTGTCAGTGGTGAACTTCTCGGTGATGTTGTAACTTGTTTTCGTGTTGTGTCTGACAAACATTAACAAAAACAATCGTTGCCGCTTGAAACGCTGCCTAATTGGGTTCAATCTCTGAGGCAAAGTATTTTTAATTAGTCATAAAATTCGTGATTCAATTTACGATCAAAAGTAGTTCTGGCAGATTACGCTATTGATAAATCCATTGAGAAATTAAAAATATATCTGTGCCAACGTGTGGTTGAATTAATAAGTTATTATATTACCAACAACATATTACAAGCTGTTAACGTGAAAACTTATCCTGCAATCGCCAAACGATGAATGCAAAACCCGAAATAGTTCGAAGGTGCGGGAAGTGTTTTGAATAATAATCATTAAATTATAAATACCTAAACAATGTAGCGTGATTGAACGTGCAAATTCATCATTGCTAACGTTGATTCACCTACCCAATCCAGTTCCAGCTTTGGTGTCAATGTTTCGGTCATGAATACCGTATCATACTTAATGGATTTTGACGAGACTTATGGAATCAAGACCAACAATTCGGTCCTAAGAGTTCACGCAGCTGAAAACCAGTCCGCGTGATTTAAGATTCACTCTCCGTTCGTAAGTAATATGGCGATCCAATCATATGGACAGCGTATTTTCGAATTAAATCAAAATGTGCGCGTTGAGGAGTTAGAATATTTTATATTCAAATATAGGTTTAAACACAGAATGCATCGAGAATTCTTCTACGAATACATATAGAGTATTTTTTACTGCAGCAAATTTAGATTGCAGATTAGTTTCAGAGATTTATCAATATTCACCTTGTGTCTAAAAAGATATGTTTTAAAATTACCCCAAAATTTATCGACCATGGGAAATTGACAGGTGGACATACCTTATCCCATTACATTGCAAGTTCCCGTATTAATTGTCAGCACGATTTCTTGTCTTACGTGCTATATTTTCTGAAATTTACTACCTTAACATGTAGTTGACTCTCCTTGCTTGGCAATATTTAAAGCAAAATTGCACTTATATATGAAACGAATATCATTCGTGAACTGTATATTTGACATATTCTACTCGTTATTAACTATTATTTTTTTAAATTTCATTTCTAACTTATTCCGGTGGTATACAAGTGTATACTTGAATGCCACTGTTGCATAGGGTTCGTACAACGAACCACGATGTCCAAACACAGAATCACACAGTGATTCGTAGTTAAACACTCAAAACGCTTATGGATGACCAAAGTGATGTGTTGTAATTTCGGGGGATGTGAGCAACACATCACTTTGGTTATTCCTGTGGTGTTGTAAAGCAATAACTTTTACCATAACTCCATGAATCCTTGAATCGTACATGTCAACATTAATGTTTAAAATTCATATTTTTTCATGAATCAAGATTTATGGTGAAAACAGCACGTAGCTGTACAATACCGTAAGATATACGTATAACAATTAAACAAATCAATAATTTAATGATTGCGACCATGTGCTTCAAAGAAAGAGTTGAATTAATTCCAACTGTGATATGTTGGGAGGGCATTTCGACCGGAAATATATATTTGGGTAATTTTTTCATGTATGTGTGTAAGAAGGAACCACTAAATGATTTCAGTAAACTGGAGACCACACAGTATTATTTAACATAGAAGATCGTAACATTTATTTGAAGATCATTTCATTTGATCAGGCAACAATTTCAGGCGGTAAACTGTTCCACAAAATACACACCGACGGCCTAGGACTTACAGCGACTGTTTAATAGAAAATGTGTTATTTGAAGAATCAGATTGTGACTTGTGGGTCAAGAGACTGGAACCAGTTCTCAAGAGGTGTCTGAGAGGGTGCGAAGCTGTATGGATTATTCGGTGTGTCCGGATTAGGTCAGCTTGGATGCGCCTGCGCTTGAGAGTGCACAACCCAAATCTTGTCAGTCGCTACTCAATCCAGTAACCATTTTGGTTGTGAGATGTCTTTTCTATCGATGGCGTCTAAGCTTGTGCTGTATAGTCCACAACTAGATGTATGTATGTAGTGAGTACCTTTGACAATGAGTACGGTGAGAGAAGTTCTAAAATTCGTCTGTGTACGTATATAGACGGCCACGCACTGCAGACTGTTTATAAAATATCCGCACACATGAATACCGAGATCTTTCTGGGATAAGCTGCACTCAAGCGTGTGGCTACCAAGTACTTACGAGAACGCGAAGGTTTTCTCATCTTTCAAAATTTAGCACTTGCGGAATTTGATCTGACCACTTGTGTGGCTCATTTAAGTCTGATTGTAAAACTTGGCATTCCTCAACAGAGTTGGCTTCATCCAAATTTTTACATCATTTACCCATTTCGGTAGATCATTTATAAATATTAAGGGCAGTATTAGACCGAGTACTGAACATAGATTATGCGGTAGAGGTCTGGGCTCCTTGGCTGCGAATAGATATTGCTCTCTTCGATAAAATCTATCATAGAGCAACAAAGTTAGTGATGGGTCTTCGCAATGTTCCGTACATCGAAAGATTGCGACGTCTGGGTCTATGTGACTTTACCCAAAGGAGGATACGACGCGATATTATTGACTTATAGAATTGTGTCTACCGAAGGACATCCACTAAAACACTTGCTTGATGTGTGTGATTGGAAAGTGACACGCGGACATACCTTATCTCGTTGCGTCCCAAGTAACCGTATTGATTGTCGGCGCCTTTTTTTGGCCGTACGTGCTATATTTCCTTGGAATTGCCTACCCCAACATATGGTGGACTCTTCTTTCCTGGCGGCGTTTAAAGTGCAATTGGACTTACATATGCAAAAGAATAACATCTGTGAGCTTTACATTTGATATTCTCTATTGATTTTATACTATCGTATTTTTCATGTTTTTATTCATACCGTAATCCTGTGGCGTTGTAAAGTATTAACATTTTTAACCATAAATCCTTGAATCCTTGAATTGTGTGACACTGCTTTTACACGTATTTGCATCACACACACACACCACGACCTGTTTTGTGCTGTGTGCACTCATCAGGTAAGAACCGTCAGAAACAGTAGAAGGATGGTAAACAAGTTGTGCTTGTATGCCACTGTTGACCAAGGATTCAAGTATTTATAGTTAAAAATTTATTACTTTACAACACCACATGATGATGGTGTGAATGAAAATGTGAAAAATATAATAATATAAAAGGGAGAGAGAATATCAAATGGAAGGATCACGAGTGATGTTCGTTTGCATGTGTAAGTCCAATTTCGCTTTGAACATCGCCAGGCAAGGAGAGTCCACCACATGTTGGGGCAGGGAATTCCAAAGAAATATACGGCGATAAACGGCGCCGACAATCAATACGGAACTTCGGATGTAAAGGGACAAGATATGTCCGCGTGTCACTTTCCCATCACACAAACCTTACCCTATAATCATTAGTTTGATATCGCTATCAGAGGGAAATGGTTTCGTGAGATATTTCAAAATTGTCATCATATCCTGAGGTCTTTAAACTGTGTGGAATGCTATTTGTGTGGATTTGTGTAACACAATAATTTTTAAATAGATTAATGTTTATAGAGTTATTATTTTAAAACTCAGTTTACTGATAACGGTCTTTACTGAAACACAAAACAGATTCCTAATGCACTGAATGTAAGCAGTTTCCTTACTTGTTTTGAAAATCTGCGCGTGGATGTCTTATATTTCCGTACTAACTGTTTTGCAACGCAACTATGCTGAAAAGATACTTTACTATTGCGCTAATGCCATGAAATGGTGGACATAATCTAAACTCCATTGATAGTCGAGCCATCATCTTCGTACTACTCTTTAGTCTACTCTGTTGATGCCGAACGGAGTTGGTGCTACACATCAGATGGTTCAGCCTGTCTTTAACATGAGTTTGTGATAATAGAAACTTTGCATATGTTTCGATGTGGCCATAGTTCACTTGGTTCACAATTCAATTCACTCTATTTGAATATTTATGCATCTTGCCAATACCACCAGTGAAAAAGGCATTTAAATCGCACAGAACTTAGATGCTATAAACACGTCAAGTTCTGGTCTTGTTGTCATGAAAAAGAAGAAAAGTATGGCTTTATTCTTGCACATGAATTTTCAGCAATCGAATCAACTTCACCGATAAATGATGAAAAAATTGTAACGAACTCTGTGCATCTTATTTGAAATCTCTAGTCGCGCCTTCACCTCTGAATCCGACTTTGATTGGTTAAACAGGTATAGAGACAGATAAGGAATAATAAAATTTCTGAATTTTTCAGTTCTCGAAAAAGGAATCAAATATTGGCTTTACACGGAAAAGAATGAGCTACATGTAGTAAGATTCTGGTGCAGTGGTTGTGCACCAGCAGAAGAAATCACTTTGATGAGTTTTTTACATACACGGAAGTGACGATCGACGATCGTGTCGCGAAATAAATCCGTGGATACACAACTCAATCTTGCGTTAATCTTAATACCTCTTCTGATTAGCAGAAAACCGGTATTCAGAATCCCGGGAAACTATGGGGTGCGTAGAGAAAATGTGAAACATGCAAGAAATAACGAAAATTTTAAGTACTTTAATTTGGATGGATAGAGAACGGAGACGGAAAGCAAAGAATGATAGCCGGCAAACTTTCAGGAACTGAGCGGTCACACGATTGGTCCAGTAATGTAAATAGAAATGTAAATAATAATAATGGGGGAAAGTACTGGATCCCTTCAAGTCACCTTGACGGAATCGGTATCAAACGGGAGGCTTCACCATTCATGCAGTATATTGGAGACGTCCTTTGCAGTAGGAGGCAATCCAGTGAAGAATGTTTAGTAGAACTCCACAGTCAGACAGTATCTTGAGTAGAAACTTCTGACAGCAATGCTAAAAGCGTCTATATAAACCAGAAAACAAACATGCACGAGCTTAAATGTACTACCAAGTGAACGTGAATTGTGATCTGTCACCATAGCAACAGAATCAACCGTCGAACTATTCTCGCGGTAAGCAAACTGGAAGGCATTCTGTAACTGACAACTGGACGCCACACAATACTTTCAAGGACTTTTAGCAACTGTGACCTACAGGCAGTGAACTTCAGTCAAACTGTCGTACTCAAAGCACGGCGTCTGTGTACATTGAATGGATCATTTAGGTCTATAGTTTAGAGAAAATAGTAATTGGCAGTTAACCCTTAACGGTCGAATGGGTCAAATTCAGTACACAAAATTTAAAGGTTTATGATACGATAAATTAGACAGATCACTTCCGTATGCCGGGAGTATCGGATTCGGCACACGTTCTGCTCTCGTTTGATACGCGTTTGAGACGCCTGAGCCATGCGGCGCGCCAGTTGTCAACAAACTTCGAAAGTGAGGTGAAGCTTGTAAAATAATTCAGGCAGTTAATGGTTAAACACCGAAAATACACAATGATGCAGGCAAACAACATACTTTTCTCGACACCGAAGCTTCGTCAGTCTGGTGGTCATGATAATGTACGTACAGAATAAAGGTTACAATTCTTGAGGAATAAAAATTTTCCCATCAATTCACAGACAATGGTAGACCGTGAATGTGTTCGACAGTATTTTCATACTTCTACAGCCTGCGCTTAGATAAGTTAATATTCAAACCACAAATTATTGATGGCCTCTTTCACCGGTGCATGGGAAATTTCACCTGCCTGCCCAAACTGAGCGCCAAATAGGAACTTGAGTTTACTTTTGAAATTCATAATAAATCTATTTCAAACACAAAAGTAATGTTGTATATTTGTGGATGCATTTCAGCAGATAAAGCTAGCATAATTTAATGAAAGCAAAAAAGCGTAATGGAAGATCTGTCTAGCTGCTCAAACACCGTGCAAGTTCCTTAGATTGTTTTTTGGATCGCATCTTAGTAGTTCCATCAACATTACTAATGTTTACGTAAAACACCGATTTTGAACCAGTTTAATGTAGCAAATTGCTCACATATTCTACCGGTCAATCAATCAGTTCTTCAAATTCATTGTGTGTACTCTGAGCACGAGAGAATAGCTTGTATGAGAAGCGGTCGTTGAGACACACAATGACTCACAACGAAAAAAATGGTTAACATTAAATGAATTTATAAGTGTGCATCATCTAATAAACCCGCGTAATTTTGTGCCAAGGAATAGCGGATATAAACATCGAATAAAAAGCTAGTTGTCAAATTTAGTTAATTTCTAGCTAGTGAAATATACAGTTGGCATACTGTTCAACAACCAAGATGACATCTGACAATGCAAGATTTAGACAAATTTTGAGCCAGAACAAATGATACATAACATGAAGAATTCCATTTATGAACAAAAAAGCTCATTTGCATTCATTTCCATCACACACACACACACACACCACGACCGGTTTCGTGCTGTTTGCACTCATCCGGTAGGGACAGTACGATCAGCATCCGTATGCCTTGAAACAGTGCCGGAATGTTAAACAAGTTGAGTTTGTAAGCCACTGCTGGATAATAAAAATTGTAATTCCGATTACTTAACTTTAGATTTACGTGTTGTAATTTTGACTGCTCACACAAATCACTGAGAAAAACGCCAAAGTTTTAAAATGAATTTTATAGAACATTTCCATCTTTTTCAACCTCATTGGTAAACAGATTCGAACTCATATTACTCTTACAATGTTTGGAAAGATTACGGCCAGGTTTCGGAGTCGTATAATGGCAAGTAACAAACTGATAACCGTAGATTGTTTTTAAGCGATATTTGGAGAATAAGTTGTTTATATTTGTGACTACTCATCCGTGCCAAGCCCATCGAACTATTCACAAATATCGCTTAAAAACAACAATGCCCATCAGATCTAATCGGTGTTAGCTTACACTGTATCTGATGGGAAGACCTGACACGGAGATCTGTTCGGTTGGGCGACCACAATAGATATTGCTGGCTCCTTCTGAACTGGTCGGGCAAACAAAGCTACTCAAATGTGCCAGTCTGGAGAACAGTTCATAAACGCTTAATTGCGATCGGTCAAACGGTGGACGGTAGCCCAAGTCGTTAAGGCGTGGGACTACAACGGTGATGGTCGGGGGTTCGAATCCTGCCCCCGAAGCGGTGGATATGCACTGCTGATGAGCTCTAATAAGAGCGAAACTCGAGTCCAGTGCTTCCATTATGGACCGACGTGATCAACTTTGTGAATAGTTCGATGGGCTTGGCACGGATGAGTAGTCACAAATATAACCGTAGATTGTGTTGAGGTGACCCAGCGAATTGGACGTTTGACTTTCAATCGATCGGCCTATAATGAGCGAATCGCCAGCTTTAACTTATTCAATTTTCCTCATCCTCCTCTTAGGGGATATTTGATTTTGACTTACAATATTTTGAATACCTCAAATGACCGTATGACCATATTCAATCTATGAAGCTCGCAAAAGTCAAGGGCTCATATAATGAATCTGACCTCACTCACCACTCAACTTTAGCCGACATCTTGTTTCATGCAAGACAATCTATCTGAGTATTTTACCAACGCCCTAAATCGGAACAAGTATAAGCTCAATCTGGATACCTGCTTAGCACCTAGATAATATATTGAACAAAACTACACATTCAAACTTCATGAATCCACATTTGTCACGCCCCCGTGCAACGGATTTTCATGTGATTGTTAAACTGTTTCCTAAGCAACCCAATCCCGTTTTCCCGTGTAACAATGTTCGTATTTCTCATATTATTCTGTGGTTTCTGCAAAGTTATATGACGTTTGGATTATTAAAATTAAATTGAATCCCGCCGGGTCACATGTTTCGGTGAATGGACTTAACTCAGAATTCCACCATACTCTGGCATGAGTAACAACAATTGGTATAAGATGGCCTTGCAGTGGGGTGAATTATTCAATACATACGGATTCGTGCTTGATAAACCCATGACAAACACCGATTTATGAACCATAGATTTTTTAAAAAATATAGACTTCCGGAAGAAATGTCTGTAATTGAAAAATGAATATTGTAAACCCTAATGCTGGATTGCCTCGATTCATGGTGTTTAATAGTCGACAAGATATTTAGGTGAAATCTGATCACAAATTGTACAAAGACTGTGAAGATCAATGATTTGATAAGAACTCGTTAAATGTAATCTTGAAATTTTGCAAGTTATTCAATCAGATTCTCAGATCTATGCACCACGACTGACTGCGCTTTATTGGTTAGGAATCAGCTGAAATTCAATCGCTTTCAAAAACTGCTTCATATGACCTTAAATTCGATTATGGTGGCAACGTCGCTGTCTTATTTCCCAACGTTGACCTGGCTCTCATCTTGAAATATTGAGTGTGTGTTGTGTGTTCGCTGAGCTGGCATTGTAGAATTTCGTCATCAAGCTAGGTGACATCGTCAGCCGAGCTTCTTGCGAAGTGTTCGTAATCGTCGTGTTTTCTGATTTTATACGCTGACGGTTCTGTTTCTTTCCTCGTCATGGGTTGTTCTCAAGGTCACACGACTTAAGGTTCGGTTCCTCAGTGGCACATACATGTCGTCCAATTGAACGTGCTGATTCAATGACTGCGTTGTGGAGTGCCACGCTTCGAGGAATTCCCGTATGTGGCACGTGCGTCCCCTTGCAATGACTCTAGTTGCATTCCAGTTGACTTGGTGTCCTTCTTGGTCAACGTGAATTGATAGCAACGATTTGTCATCGTGCCTCCTTACCGCTGATTGGTGTTCACTCCGTCTGGTACCCAGTCTCCTGCCAGTTTGTCGCACGTATTACATCTTACAATCCGCGCATGGGATTTTGTAGACCACGTTTGTTTTGTCTTCTTCTTTCAAGCCATCTTTCAATTTGCACAGCTGATTGCGGAGTGTTCGCGTAGGTCTGTGTGCAACATTGATTCCAAGTGGTCGCAGTACTCTTTCAGCGATTTCTGAATTGATTGCGTATCAGTCGATGTAGATGAGCATTGCTGCAGTGAATATTGCCGATTTTCTCAATTCTCTTTATTTTAAGAAACAATTCTTCTTAAAGGTTGTTCAGCACTTCCAGGAATGTGCAACAAACGTTGGACTTGTAACAATGTGGTGAAACGAAAAGCTCAAAACTGAATGGTTGAACATGTATTTACTCATGGTGAATATCGTGTTTAGCAACAGTATGGATCGAGCGTTCGATTTGCGACACGTTTGCGAAGATTCAAATCGACTCAAACAAGCTTCTTGCAACCCGTTTGCGCCTCTAAAGAATACTGAGAATAATAATATTGTGAATAAAAATAATAATATACAATACAAATGTTGGCGCAAATTAATCAGCATGAGGAACGAGGGATTTTATGGCAAGCGATTGAAATATGTTTGAAACCGGTCTGGAATGAAGAATCGGATGGTGAAGTTTGTAAGTAAGCTTTTGATTTGGACACAGAAGCTTCGCCAGTCTAAGTGTGTTAGTACGAGCAGGGGTTCACGGTTGCATAGCACTTACTTGAGCAACCCATAAAACACACACAATTTAGTCCATGAGCTTTTCAATTTGGACAAGCGAGACCAGTAGCATTTCATGCACTCCTCTGCTTAATATGTATCCGTTATTTTGTGCTTGTGTGCAGGTTTGATCAACGTCTTCATGAGCACGCTAGGAGCATTTTTCGCTGCAAGAGTGAACTCAAGATCGCGGATATATATGCTCTAACCACATTGTTGAACACAAACCTACATTTGTATTTGCTATTTTAACAATTGAAGCGTGAAATCATTAAATTAATTCCGTTTTCTCACTTCTATGTTATCAAGATCAACGTTATGGAATATTTGTATAGAACGTGCTCAGCTAGAACAGAATCCTCGTTCAGCAATTGAGATTTACTGGAATTGTGGAGTTACTTCCATATGTAACAAAATCAGTGCCATTCAATGGATTCCGCATCTTTTAGGATTGATAAAATAAATGCAAATTAAACCTGAATCCTTTTCGAACAGACAGTATTGCCCCGCTGAAGCTTGTCAGAAGCGAAACCTTGAAAAACAATCTACTTAATTCATTACAAAGTTTCGTTTCAGGTAAACTTTGCATTTCTGGATGTGTAATGCTGATCATGACTAAATGGCCATACCGTACTATAAGCTCGACGCAACTTAAAACAAAGTTGAATATACAGATCAATAACAAGTCTGGACATTCTTTTGTTAGCATGTCCCAGTTGATATTCTAGTGTATCACTTACGGAAGACTGGAGTCCACAGCACCGAAGCGTCATTGATTAACGATGGAATTTGTCTGTCATCATTAATCACTTTATGCGAGCTCTCTTTGTGATATTCGGTTGACAAGTTCACAGTACTAAATTGTTAACGACAATGATGAAAGCCTTATCCATAATGATTATGACTGTGCATTCCCGATCGGTCTCAAACACATTCATTCATACCTTGTATATCCATTAGGGACTAGCATCAATGTTGAATTCTGATTACGATATAAACGAGGAAAATACAACGATTACACACTGATCGCTCACCAAGGCCTGGAACGGAAAATTTATACTAGTTACAACTTATCTCCTATGAGGCTGTAGTGGGCCGTACGGACGTAACAAAGCCCCGGTTTCCTTAGCCGGAAGCTGTATATAGGATAAGAAATCACCCAATGGAAGGTTTTAAAGCCATTTTTAACTTTTATAGATAAAGCGAATTGCACATGAAGCTATCCGCCAGCTTGGCGTGACAACAATAGCGGAAGTTGGTTTAGACCAAACGTAATGTGTTCTAGCTAATTGTCCTGAATTTAAAACACGGTATACTAGGAGTTCTGGGCCTGTAAGACCAACCGGTAATGTGGAATCTGTTTTGTTCAGTGTTTCGGCCTAAAAACACTTTTCAAGTGCTTTCGTGTAGTTTTTCGCACACCAAGTTGACAACAAACATCATCATTTAGCTCAAATGTATTATACGCACCTACGGTACAACGACGTTGGCAAAAAAGATGTGAAAGCTCTTGGCATTAACCCCGCGAGCTGGGAAGAACTTGCTCTTGACCGCTCACATTAGAGACATTATGTAAAGCGTCGCCTGCAAGCTGGGAAGGAGCAGATACAGCTCTTAACTGCTGAACGCAGATCACGCCGCCGTCGTGCAACTGATGCCCATAAACTGAGTTCTGCCTATCGTTGCAAGCGTTGCGGGAGAGATTGTTCCTTCCGAATCGGACTGTTTAGTCATTCGAAATTATGTGGAACATGAAAATTCATGCGATTGTGGTGTACATCCATGGCCGACATCAACCGAAGGAGGCCAATAACATTATCACAGTCAAGTATATAACTAGCTAGCGCAGAATTCAAATGCCTACACGAATAATTAACTTGCCATGATAAAAAGAATCAACTGTCATCGTACTCATGGCGGCCAACCGTGGGGAAAGTTAAAACATAAACGAATTCGATTAGACGCATAAATTTAAAAAAAACCACATTGGTCAAATTCAGCAGTATACAAACAGCATACCAGATATTGGTGATTTTCTTCTAAAAAAATCAATAAAAACCGGGAAACAAAACATGCAAAAACAATCGGACGCGGCAGAGAAACCTGAGGCAGTGAAGAAGCATTACACTTTGAAGTATTGTGAAGAAAAGAACATGCTGGATATAAAAGGAAGGGGTAGGCCACACGATGTCTTGTTGATTTACAAAAATTGTGGCAAAATGACCTCCACATGTTCACTCACGCTGGCGCTAGATTTTGAGAGAAAAGTTAAAATTTCCAAAAAGTTCTATGGCACATATACGTATAGGATTGAGATTAAAAAAAGGAAGATAAACAACGATTATACATAAAAAGGATAGTTCACAGATTGAATTATGAAGGCGCTTTGAGAACCAAGAGTACGATTAGGACGAGGTCTCGATAAGTTTAAAAAAGCAGGTAAACAGAACAACTGGATAGATCTAGAATTGTTGAGCCGGTGCACTATCAAGGTTGTTCGTGAAAGGAACACACACACACAAAAACTTCCTTAGAGTGCTGCTGTATTGTTGCTACCTGAGTAGTTGTGAAATAAAAAAAGAAAAACCAGAGGTAGCAAAGTGTAGAAAATCCCTGCCGTTCAGTTACGAAACGGAAGAACACAATCTCTAGCGTAGGCAACATTGAGAATAGAGGGTGAAAACCTGAGAGAACGGGTCATAAGGAGTTTGCGTTGTACGAAAGAACACTCACTCTTGTGTTCGAAGGATTGTGTCGAAAATCCAAATAAAAAAGATGGTCGGTTGAAGCAATGGGTGCAATACCTGAGCGAACAAGATAAAATCACGCAAAATAGCATTCAAAAACGATGGATCAGAAAGGCTCGATCGATGCAAGGGCGAGTGGGGATTCTAAGTGAGCCATAACAATAACAAAAAACAAAGAACGGAAGGTCACGAAAACTGATGTTGCGTCGCAAACAAAAACTTGGAGGGAGACATTTCTTGCTGTGGCGCAGTGGAAGGAGCGATTGGGGTTCGCGGGACTGGGTCAACGAATCGTGGCACAGACTGTTGTTGTAGATCGCGAGTCACGGACGTGATAGAATCACTGGTTATCACTGACATCGCGGCCGGTACCGCTAAAGCGAATCGGCCTGCATCCCATCGATCCCCGTGGGTGGCCATTAATCCGGATTCTTTTCCCGAAGAAGAAGAATTGGTCGGAGCGGTCGGTTGTGTGGAAGCACCAAGTGAGAGTGTCAACGGAGCAAGCGACTGGATGGTGCTCGAGCAAGCCAGAGTAGCTGCTTGAGCGGATGCCGAAAACAACGCTGAGGCACTATCGGCCAGCTGGAACATTTCCACGTAGAGCTCCGGGAAGTGCAGATCGAACCGGGAATCCTGAAATTCAGTGAATGGGAAACGCAAGGGATGAGTGCGGGGGAAAGAGATGAAAACAACATAACCGCACTGAGTCATATATAAAAACAACTTACTTTAAGGGCAGAAAGTATGTCACGATGTTCTCCATTCATGGCTTGAATCATTTTGCTCAAGGCCATCAATTGTGTCCACCGATGACCTTGGTCCAAGGTCATATCACCGCAAGTGTCCGCACGTCCTGGAAGACGAGAAAATAGTTGGGGGAGTAGAGAGTCAATGAGCAACGCGGAAATACACCATCAACCAAAATGATGAGGCAAACAGGTTCTATTATAACGTATGTGGACCGTCATAGGAGAATCGAGCATAAAAAGCCTCATTGAACCATCAAAGAATGGTTGTCAGTGATGATCAGTATTGGATCGTTGTGGCTCTCATAGCTTTCGATTGGCTGATACATTAAGTGGGTTGCTAATGTATCGAAATGACGATGAAATCATCTACGCCTCGTATAGTGAGAGGAAAATTGAGGACAAGTTTCGGGTTTATTGACAGTTTTAGCTTATGCAACAACGCACACAATGACAATAACTTTACGGCAAGAAGGATTCTTAGTAGTGAATGAATGAATGAAAGCACAAGCCTGATCCAGGCAAAGTGCCGTGCAGTCACAGACTGTACGTGGGCTAAGATACTGTCAGGTTGACCAGGCCTAGACAGATATGAGAGAGAAAATAGAATAGAAACGGTAGTGAGACTCCAGCGTGTTTCAGCATGCAGCTTACTACCCGTGGCCAATCAATTTAGCACGGTGTTAGCCGCAAAGCACAGAAGTGCTGCACGATTGCACATCTGTGCACAAGCCTGATCACGATGAAGTGCCTGATAGTCATAGATATGGTCAGGCTATCCAGGTCTAGACAGATATAAGAAAGGGGAAATGGCAGCGAGACTCCAGCGTGTTTCGCATGCAGTGCAGTAGACAGATATAAGAAAGGGGAAATGGCAGCGAGACTCCAGCGTGTTTCGCATGCAGTGCAGTAGTAGTAGTAGTAGTAGTAGTAGTAGTAGTAGTAGTAGTAGTAGTAGTAGTAGTAGTAGTAGTAGTAGTAGTAGTAGTAGTAGTAGTAGTAGTAGTAGTAGTAGTAGTACATATCGTCGTAACATTCTCGTCTCTCAGTCGACAGGTTTGAAAAGTCATATCCAACCGTTGGTCAAGCGCAGTGGTTGCTACATCATCAGGGAAATGAAGGGAAAGAATGAGAACAGACCAACACTTTCAAAACAAAGATAAACGAGTGCAGACGTGAGATGTGGAAAGAGGAAACGGCAGTAGAACTGAAATGTCTACCAAAGGTTGTCATGAGATCGCCGCAGGTCATACATCGGTGTCAATGAAATTGAACAAGATTCTATACATATCGATCGAGACGAAAAAGGGAGATTAGTCGTTAATGCGCGAAAACTGCCAAGGGGACCCAAGGAGAAACTTACTGGTCATGCAAGCACGTAGACTATGATTCGCCAAGAGGAATAACTGTTTCGTGCTTGACCGGGTAGGCTCATCTAGCGAGTGATAACCTGTGGATAAACAGAAGAATGCAAGCGGATGTAAACACTCATAGAATGAAAAGTAAAAGAAGTGAAACTAGAAAATCAAAGCGTGTGATGCTTGATACGAAAGGGGGATTAAAAATTTATTACACAAAAATATTTCAACGTCCAGAATATTGAAAAAAATCTGAGAAAATCGCAACACGAAAGTACACATGTAGTATTAACGAGATAAATTCAACAAACTTATAAGTAAAGTGTTAAAGAGTTAAAGTGACGCCCGAGTTAAAATTAACGGAGTGCTATCCCAAACGTTCAAAACCACCAGTGGAGTCCAACAAGGATCTGTGCTCGGCCCACTCCTCTTTCTGTTGTAAATAAACGATTTCCCTCCCTCATATCGTCCAAAATGGTCCTGTTCGCGGATGATATGAAAATTTGGACGCCAATTAGTTCTGCAGATTATTGTGAGCAACTACAAATGGATTTGGACAGCGTGTCGAATTGGGCAGCCATGAATGACATGTCATTCAACATATAGAAATGTAAGATGCTTCATCTTGGCAAGAACGTTCCTAGGACATATCGATTGGGAACTGAAAATTTAGCATGGAGCTCGTTAGAAAAAGACCTTGGAGTGTGGATTAGCGGTAACCTGAAGAGCATAGTGCACTGTCAGAATATATATCGACGAGCAAACAGATTAATAGGTATCTTTCAAAGAATATTTGGAAGATTCTCTCTGGAAACGTTACCAAGGATAATGAATGTCTACCTTTGCCCTACGGTGGAGTATGCGGTAAATGTCTGGGCACCTTGGCTGCGAAAAGATATTGCTCTCTTTGATATAATCTATCAAAGAGCAACAAAGTTAGTGATGGGTCTTCGCAATGTTTCGTATACCGAAAGATAGCGACGTCTGGGTCTGTGACTTTACCCAAAGGAGGATACGACGCGATATTATTCTGACCTATAGAATTGTGTCTACCGAAGGACATCCACTAAAACACTTGCTTGATGTGTGTGATGGAAAAGTGACACGCGGAAATACCTTATGCCTTTACGTTCCAAGTTCCCGTATTGATTGTCGGCGCCATTTTTTCGCCGTTTTTTCTTTGGAATTCCCTACCCCAACATGTGGTGGACTCTCCTTGCCTGGTGATTTTTAAAGCGAAATTGGACTTGCACTTGGAAACGAACATCATTCGTGAGCCTTACATTTGATATTCTCTATTGCTTTTATACTATTGTAACTTTAATGTTTTTATTCATACCGTAAACCTGTGGTGTTTTAAAGTATTGGCTTTTTTAACCATAAATCCTTTGAAAAAGGGATGTGAGCACTGCAAAAACGGATCATTTCCATTGAATTGATCGGTTGACCTTGATCCACTGCGTTGATTGGTCATCCAAATGTTGGCTGTGTCAATCTGATTCACAGTGGCATGCAAGCAAAAGCTCTCTTCAACACTTATCCGCTGTTTCAACGCTCATTGAATCTAATATTACACTCTCTACCTGATAACGGCAAACAGCCTGAAACCGGTAGTGACGTGTAAGTGTGAGCACTCCAAACACAGATGATTTCCAATAAGATAAATTCAACTTCTTGTTTCCAATAGCACCCTCTTTCTGGCGAGTATATACCCCGAAGCAAATAGGATAAAAGCAGGTCGATAGAAAGATGTTCTGGCAGGTGATATGGTTCGTTTGGATATTAGAACGAGTTGTGTTTTAATCGATCTTTATGTAATGGATGAGAAGCATCAGCGAGAATAATAATACCAATAATAATAATAATAATAATAATAGTTGATGATCACAAAAATATAGTGCTTTAAATGGCTACTGGGATAAAGTCGTAAGAACAGAAAGTTGTGCGTAAAATAATCTCGACAGAGGGTATATGGTATGGTATGAAAGCACAAGCCTGATCCAGGCAAAGTGCCGCACAGTCAGAGACTGCACGTGGGCTGAGATACTGTCAGGTTGCCCAGGCCTAGACAGATATGAGGAAGAAAAAATAACAGGAAATGGTAGTGAGACTCCAGCGTGTTTCAGCATGCAGCTCATTACCGGTGGCCAATCAATTTAGCACGATGTTAGCCGCACAGCACAGAAATGCTGCACGACACAAGGTAAAGCACAAAAAGGTAAAATGACGAATCCGTTTAGGCGAAACAAGCAGAAAGACAATCTACGTATTTAGTAAATTCGGTGGGTATTTGCCTCTTTTCACCCGTGTCCCCTGAAGATGTACATCACAAGCGCGGTTTCATGCCCCACTGCGTTTCAAACGACTAAACAGTCCGACTCGGGAGGAATAATCGTCACCGCGATTGACAGTACCCGTCCAATCAGCGGCAGTTGCGCGCTGTCAGCGTCTGTAGCAGTATCAGCTCGTTCTCAGCTTGCGTATAACCCGATACACAATGCCTCTAAAGTGTGTAGTAAATAGCAAGTTCTTCCTAGTTTAACGGTTGGGACAAACGTTAAACGGATGCCTCCAAGCAAGGAGATCGCGCAGGTATGTTTTCTCTCGGGTATCCGATTGGAAGAAATAAGGAAATGTCGCGTGAACCAAAAGAAAGTGAATTCTGGCACATTCGTAAATATTGCCTGATGTCGATGCCCATCAAGGTGTGAACACAACACGAATCATGGGATGAAAAAAGACTGAAGACAATCAACGGTACTGCGCTGCTTGCGGAAGCGTACTGGAGCCCAAAGCCACATTTGTCTAGGCTTGGATAACCTGACAACATCTTAGCCCATGCACCTTCTCTGACTGTGCGGCAGTTTACCTGGATCCACACTTGTGATTTCATACATACATGCTTCACAGGTGGGGACATCCTATCTGAAAATTCTCCGGTTGACTGGTAATAATCCGCGAGCGAATCTAGAAATCAATACGCCTAGAATCATATCTAACGAAATCTGGGAGGCGGATTGACCCGTTGGACATTGATGAGACAACCTCATAGTAAAATACGCAAACTAGGTTACCTCCTTATCAAAATGGATGAAAGCATCGACTTAAATACACACAGTGATGTTCAGTAAATAATTGTTCTGTAAACAACCCCTGATATCGAAGTCGAACTAAGAAAACTACACCGATCTTGCCCGGAGATTGAGGATATTATATTTTTCGACTGACAACAAGCTGATACCAAACTCTCCACGAATGGCTATTTTGTTTTAGCAACATGAGGCACTCACTTCGTAGAATTTCCACGGCTGAGGAAAGTGACAGCTCCGGGAACGTCAGATGTAAATGATGCAACAAAAGGCCAGTCATTCGCAGATGCTCCGTGATACGGGAGAATGATGGGAAATGATGTAAAATAACGTCACGCTCTTCCAACGTGAAGTCGAAGTAGTTGTATTGATCGGTATCGGCTTGATAATCTCGACTGAGGAGCAACAGAACCACCGGATACATGGCTCCCCGGACCAGGGAGCTTCTCGCGGTGATGCCAAGTTGATTGAATCCTGACAGGGAATTGGGGGGGAAGGAGGTGAATGAAAATAAACAACAAGGTGTTTCAGAGATACGCTGAAAAGCGTGCTTCCGTAAGGAGCTCAGTACTCTTGTTGGATCGGCTTAACACGGCGTGACCTGCGCAGTACTCCATAATTACACACCCGTGCAAAAGATCTAACACCGATTCTTAAACACATTTAAGCCAAGGGGAAACAGCAAATAACACGATAAATTTGCTCATTATTTTCATAAAAAACAATCTACACACTGAATTGTGGTGCTCACATCCCCATCCCTTACACACCACTACCGGTTTCTGGCTTTTTGCTGTCATCCGGTGGAGACAGTAAGATCAGGCTCAATGAGCCTTATAACAGTTGAAAAGAGGAAAACAAAGTTAAACTTGTATGCCACTGTTATATGGGGTTCTTACAAAGAACCACGATGTTCAAATACAGAATCACAGAATCTACACACTGTTCTTTTTGCATCTGCATATCTGTCTAGGCCTGGGCAACCTGACAGAATCTTCGCCCACGTGCAGTCTGTGGCTGTGCGGCATTTTGCCTGGTTTGTGCTTTCATACCATATATTCATAATCTACACACTAGCTTGGAAGAACGATTACTAAAACCGTGACAAAATAAATAACGTCCAAATAACAGTGGAAACGAAATTATACCTGTAGTATTACCGGGTCAGTGACAGATACGACAAAAACGGTTGAGCACAAAGTGTGGCGTGAAACCCCAAACCTCATGTTGGTCGAAGCATTGGAAAGCCAACGGTGGAACTTTGTGAGGTCAGAAAGACTGAGGAGAAAAATCCCAGCGCATGAGGGGGAAACCATGTGCTACACAACCGAAGTGTGTTTATTGATTCTAGATGTAGAAGCTCGTGAAGCTAATGAGAACAGTTAGCACGAAACCAGTAACAGAAAATGTAGATGCGAGCCACAAAAATGTACCCTCATTAAGACCGATAATTCAGAACGCGAATTGTGCTTGCAGCGGCATTTCTTACACTTTTCAATGGTGATCCACGACAATATAAATTCCTAGCCTACTAAATCTGAGCTTGTTGGCGTCTCCAGATGAGCGCAAACAGTCCAAATGGCCAGGCATGTGAAAAACACGACACTTTCAATAAATTCTAATAGAGTTCGTCATCTCGCTGCATTCAATTCGTCAACAAAGCAAGAGCAAACAAAAATCGGCCTAAGCACGCGAATCCACGTGCACATCAACGGCCAAACGAAGCTAAAAAAAGCATCAATGACTAAGATTACGGCTTGATCACCCGAATCGATCGGACTGAGAGAACACAATGACGACGTGAGTACGTGCACACGCGTATACACAAACGCACTTGAGTATACACATGAGATATGTCGAATCTGGATGAAGAGAGAGAGAGATAGAGAGAGCGTGCACGCGCATAGGGCGCCAGGTCGATCAGAAGATACGCTAAAGGACAAAGAACCAAATGTCATCGATAAATTCGGAGAGTAACCGATCATCATAGCGCGCGTGTATGTGTGAGTAAGCAGAAATACGTTATCGATCGGAGTGAACAGAGCACAGTTGTTTCGATGTGCTTTGTGTTGTAAGGTAAATCATCATTTGCTGAGTAAGAAGACGGCTGAAAATCGATATGATAAAATATAGCAAGTGTGTAGTAAATGCTTCAATATAGGTCAGCGAAACACGGGTCATCGACGGAAGATAGCTAAAAAAGATGAATGCTTTTCAGCTAATGAGCATCTTTCAAATCTCAAACGCATAGTGGAAGAACCTTTTAAAAAAGCATGTTCATTCCATTTCAGAGACATCCCCAAGCCGACACTGGTCTCGGCTGTTGAACGCAGATCACGCTGACAGCATACAACTTCCGTCGATTGGCTGTCCTGTTTATCGCTGCGGGAGAGATTGTTCATCCGGAATAGGTCCCTTTCGTTATTTGAAAGACTGTGTAGCATGGTAGTGCGCTACGAGGTATCCTTATGGTCCACATGGACCGAAGGAGGCCACCAACAAAAGCAACAGCAGCAAACAAAGCAACATTAGGAAGACAGGGTGCTTAATCATCTGAAGTTGAACTATTAGGAACAGAACAGGTGACAATCAAAACCAAACTGCAGTTGAGTCTCAGTTACACTCCACCATCGACGGTGAAAAATTCAAATACTCCGAAACACATGAAGAGTCAAGAGCACACTCAATTGTCTTCCGCTTCAAGGTAGCCACACCCCCGTTAATATCCATCTGCTTAACTCAGACAGCAACAGCAGCAGCAGCAACGACAACAACCATGAATTCTCACTTCACGTCTACAAGCGCGCAACAAACACAGACCAAGTAACCCGGTTAGTAACTCGCTCGGACCTCACCTGTTCCGCTCGGCAATTTGAGCGGCTGACAAGCCGTCGTGCGAACTCTTGACAAGAAGACAAAATGGTTGCCAGCGCGTTATAATGCATCGCTTTTTGCTTGACCTGCATGCGGGTCACTGTCGGAGTGTCCCAGCTGTGGCACAGGGTTTTGCTTGTTGGTTGATTATTAGCAGTAGTGTATATGATCGGTCGTTGGGTTCAGAGCTCAGGCAGAACGTAGCCCATAGGGTGATCGAAAAGAATGCGACGATGAAACTGCTTCATGACATGTGGGGCTTTGTGATTAGTCCTCACCCACTCTGAAATCTGAGGACAGGGTGCTTCCGCAGCGAAAAACTATTTGAACACACCAGGGCGCATTACACCCATTTTATTCGGAATAACTTAGATCATGATGCCAGCAGATCAGGGTAAAACGGCGATCAAACAAAGCTCTGAGTACGTGGATTATTCTTGCGATTAACATGTTTCTCGGTTTACAATGACATTCTGAACGAGAGTGAGTTTCTGTTGCTGCCAATTAAAGCCTTAAACCGTAATCATAATCAGTCTATCACAGACATTGTGTAGACTCAAGTAATCGCACAGAGAAGGCACTGCGGTTTCGGTCTGCGTGATGGCGATTACGCTGGCATTGATAAAATGCCCAACCGAATGAATCAAACCCGATAACAATAGGATCTCTTGGAAACTGAAGCGGAATGATCAACACAACCTTAGGCAACTAGGTCAGTGCAATTGCGAGTCAGTCATATCGTTTATGATTAAAAGATATAGCACGTGTCTAAAGTTTATGTACTAGGGCCAAGGGTACCGGTACAAAACCGGAATCGAGCATGTCGAACGTACACAGGATAGGAGACAGCAGTGTGGGACGATACTTTAATTCAGTCTAAACACACGAAGGCTAAGACACGTATGCGTGCGCGTGGGAAAATAGCAAAGTTGTACGAGACGGGTCAAATAACAGAGCTAGCGGCAACGCTCGCGAGGTTCCGTGTGACGATAAACGTGTGCTAAGCGCCACGGAAACAAAAGGCAGTAGGCTGCCAAGTACAGTTCAGTTACACCGATACATTTTGATGTGAGACCGGCCAAAAATCATGTTGTGAGTAATCATGGAGAGGGAACGATACACGCAGAATTATTTAATGATATTTTGTGAATGGTATGGTATCGAGTGAAAACAACAAATGATGGTGCACACCTTGTGTGTACGATATGACAGCGAAACCGGGATCATTTATGCAAAACATGAATGAGAGGTGAATGCATTCAATCCGTCACAGCTGGGACATATGGTGGATAGAAAGAATAACAAATGCAGAAGTGCCGGTATACAGAGCACGACAATGTCGTCTACGCTGGCTGCGTAATGTCGATAGAAAAGAGCACGCTGGTAGCCCAGATGATTCGTTCTTGTGAAATTGAAATCACAAATTCAACAGTGAACGGCACCTCTAGTACCAAGACGTTTGTAAAAGAGATATGTTGGTCCTCAACGTTTTCCTAACACGTGGAAAGACAGCTCCCGGGAGTACACAAGAGATATGGAAGAATTTACAAGCCTGGATATAGACCAAGTGCCGTACAGTGATAGATTGCACGCGGGCTGAGATACTGTGAGGTTGTCCAGGCCTAGAAAGATATAAGGGGAAATTGTATTGAGATTCCAGCGCGTCTCCGCGCGCAGCTCACTCCCAGTGGCAAATCAATTTAGCAATGTTTGTTTTGTTTGCGCGACTATCTCCTCCTGGAGGATGAGTCGGCTTCAATGAAGATTCTTGAAAATTCAGGTACAAAGCGGCGTCCCCAGCACCACTTGGCGTTTGTTCGAGTCAGCTTCTCTAGGCTTTGCAGAACCAAGTGCGACCTGCAAGACTGCAGGGAGTTGCCAGAAAGAGGTGGTTTGCACTAACTAACCGTCTGCCAGACTTTGTTCCAGATATTTTCATCAGGGTTTTCTCGCGAAGCCTTTCCCGCGGTCGGGTATCCCACAAGGCAGCGGAGGTTAAAAATAAAGGTTTTCCTTCCCTTAGATAAAATGCCCTCCCAGGCTAACGAGCTCCATCTACCCGAAGCAAACTGGTTTTCAGGCGCCAATCACTCGCCATCGCCCCTTATCCTATTGGTAGCAAGGTGCTGCCTGCACAGTAGATAAGTACTACATGACCATGTCTCATTAGTGGCTTAGTGCATGGCGTCGAGTTGCGTTCCAAGGTTATCATAGCAGGGGGTGGCAGTGGGGATAAGCTCCCACTGTCTATAAAATGCTCCCATATGACGCGCGTCTCAAATAGCCTCTGACAACCAAGTTCAGCTTCTGGCCTGTACGAGTGGCTTCCTGAGCCCGGCGGAACTGCTTCTTCATTGAAGCCGACTCATCCTCAGGAGGAGATAGTCGCACAAAGTAAGTAAAGTAAGTCCGGTTGCTAACCGGAGAGATGATAAAAAATGGAAGGAAAATCTACCTGGAACGAGTTTAGCGAATTGCACAATTTGCTGGGCGTGCATGTGGAAATGGTTCATCATGTGATTCCAAACTTGGACGATGTCGTCTCGGATGTTGATCGGGATGGCTGACATGCGGAATCGCGTCTTGAAATACTGCAAGAAAACACGGGGGGGAATAAACGTGCATACATGAATGAAAAGGAGCGCTGGTACGGGAATGAAGCCAAAAAACCTGGAAAAATATTCTATGACAAAAATTTACATTTCGATGGAATACTAGGATTCATTATCATCACCATGGGCAGCAGTTTACCGTGAAAACCATGAAAAATAAAAAAAGATGGGGTTGGGCGGGACTAAAACAGCTACGGAATTTACAGAAGAGTAAACACAAACAAACTGGAATGAGGGGTCTATACCACGAATGGTAAACGAATTAAATGAATTTACGTGGACGATTACATCAGCACGACAGCTTCTGCCATATGATATGGTATGAAAGCACAAGCCTGATCCAGGCAAAGTGCCGCACAGTCAGAGACTGCAGGTGGGCTATGATACTGTCAGGTTGCCCAGGCCTAGACAGATATGAGAAATAGAGAACAACGATGGTAACGAGACTCCAGCGTGTTTCAGCATGCAGTTCACTACCTGTGGCTAATCACTTTAGAACGGTGTTAGCAGCACAGCACATAAGTACTGTACGATTGCACATCCATGCACATGCCATGCATCACAACAAGCTTTCCTCGTCACTCCAGTTGACAGTATAAACGATTGAGAAAGCACTCCAAAAAGATGCTTACTGCAATATCGCCACTGAACACGGTCTGGAGACCCATCCTAGCCACTGCGAGTGTCCCTGTTCGGCAGACAGGCTGCGCCGACTTTGGCGAGGTCACTATTTAGGGTCTTTAGCGACACGTGACAGTTTGGCTACCACAAGATCTACGCGATGTGGCATTGCAAGAAGATCCCGTTGCAGAAGTCGATGGTCGGGCACCCATAAAACTTGACACAGTCAGTGTAGCCTGTATATGTTCGTGTGCTACCGAAGAGCATAATTGCGTACGCGACAGTAAAAGCTACTACTTTCGTACTTGGACTAAGTAGAATGATAATCAAACCACGACACCAATCTATTATAAACATGGAGTGAGCGAATAATGAGAAATAGTCTAATTGTTACCATAAGTGAAGCCACATGCATTCTAAACCTTACCGTGTTAGGGAGCCGCAGAAATTCCGTGGCCGTGCGCATACCCTCAGTGAATCGTGCAATGGCCTCATCTGATGGCGGTGTTTCGTGGATCCATGCCTCGGTATCGGTCTCGTCATCGCCCAATCGATGTCCTTGTTGACCTAATCGGTTGGCCAAGTCCGCGATAAGCGAAGCGGTCGAGGGTTGTCCGTTTTCCATCGAACCATTTACACCGTTACGATCCGGGGCAAAATTGCCAAGCGGACTTGCAAGGGTAGTTCCGTCCTCGAAAGTGGATTGGCATGAAGAGCGATTGGTCTGAAGTAGTTCAGCGGCAGGACTGGTGGATGTCACATCTTCGCCATCCGAAAAAGAATGCGTGACTGTTTCAACCTAAGGGGATAGAAGATGGTAAGTAAAAGGATCATATATTGAGGTCTATATGATTCCATGAATAGAATTTTAAATAATAAAACTTGAAAGTGGTGGACTGAGTCAATTTTCGTTAGATGAGCCAAAGCGAAAAGCTCTAAATTAGAAATATGTTTGATTGCACTAGGCTGCACTGCTCCTTGGTATCAAGACTAGAGTGCATGAAAAGAAACAAGTTTTAAATAAGTGAACCTAGGCGACTTCATGAACCTACCACTGAAGTTCTTCCATTCAAAGGTGGGCGGTTTTCCCCAGAGATGTAGGAATCCGTCACAGTCACGTCTGAATCGCTGCGCTCACGGACTGCACCTGTATACCTTGGAAAATTAGCATCCGACGTAAGGTAACGGCCCCCACAAGTGGCTGAAGTGTTGATTGGATCAGACGGGCGAGGAAGCAGCAGCAGCAAGGACAACGGCGGTTTTTGTTCATTGATCCAAACGCCACTAGCGTCATCACTTTCTCGCTTCGGATTGTATGTTGGGGTTAAATTGTCCGGGCTGTCTGCGTCGCTTCGGTTGTGCAATGACGCGGAACCTGGTGTGTCCAATCGGAGGCCTCCTGGATTGTTCACAGACGCAAATCCGCCATAAAGTGTTGATGACAGGGAATCGCCTTGATTGTCCATGGGTGTGGGGTAGTTGGAGCGCAAGGAACGCAACTGACGTATCTCGATAGCACAGTGGAACTTGACAGCGTTCGGTTGACGGCCAATTCGACTGCCTATGGAGTAATTGATTGATACAAAACAATGTGAGGAGTGCAAGTTGAACTGCAATAGGGAATCAATCAACCAATTCAGTTACCGGTTTCCAGCAGGTTTATCTGTGCGGCTAACATCGTGCCAAATTGATTGGCAACCGATAGTGAGCTGCATGCTGAAACACGCTGGAGTCTCACTACCATTTCTATTTTCTTTCTATTTCTTTTGCAATATCTGTCTAGGCCTGGGTAACCTGACAGTGTCACAGCCCACGTGCAGTCTCTGACAGTGCCTGGATCAGGCTTGTGCTTTCACATCACACAGGTTTATCTTCGAAGAGGTAAGATTCCTCAAAGAAAAGCTAAATATTTGCGTTTGGATAATAAAGAGTTTATCGAATATGTGAATTCGGTTGAAGGCATCTGTTAGTCGCTGATTATACGTGTGGTAGGTCGAAAGACGATTTGTCGCCGGTGCAGAGCTGCAAAATGACACATACTGCCAATTTAGTATTCTTATATCACCCTAGTCATGGGCAACAATGCAGAATTCCGGCCCGCCTGCAGTTTGTGGCTGCGTGGTGCAATGTTTAGACTTTGACCTGTGATTTCATAGATTCATAATCGCAACGGTATGCAGCAACACATACGACAGCGCATAGGAGCCAAACCAGCCTCGTACAGAGAATAGAACCACCGTGCAGTAGAACAAACGAGTCAAATAACACATTCACTTTAACATTACGTCTTTCTATGCAAATGATTCAACCTACAAGCTAATTTCACGCAACCGTTTATAAACCTTCCCATCATGCCTCTGTTCAAAACAATTTTCCATTGACTTCGAGAAGGCTCATAAAACCGGGTAGCAGAGACAAGATTTCAGACCACGACGTTACAAAGATTAATGGCTTTCAACGGCACAATAACAATAAAACAGCGAGACGAAAACAACAATAACAACCACCACGGAGCGACTTATTGAGGTTGATGCAACGGGGCCCCCTGGCGAACAAGTAAACAACTGTTGCATCAGTCCGGTCTAGCTGTTTGACGAGGTCACGATGTGTTTGTCTTGGTTACATTAGGGATAGTGATGTGATATATCGCTGCGGTGTGTTGATTCAAGTACGCAACGATACGACGCCAAAATAAACGATAACCACTCAAATGAAACTGTTCCGAGACTAGCTTGAAGTGGGGGCAATCGTACGGATCCAAGCGTAAAATTTACGGAAGATAAGTATGTATGAATGTATGAAAGCACTAGCCTGATCCAGGCAAAGTGCCGCACAGTCAGAGACTGCACGTGGGCTAAGACGCTGTCAGATAGCTATGACAAAATAAATAGAAAGAAAATAGAAATGGTAGTGAGACTCCAGCGTGTTTCAGCATGCAGCTCACTACCGGTGGCCAATCAATTTAGCATGGTGTTAGCCGCACAGCACTGAAATACTGCACGAATGCACATGCGTGTAAGAATACAAATAAATGTTGTTGTTTTAGTTTTTTATTAGAAAATGTTTGGAAATATGGTAAGCCATTCAGCGTCTAATTCCCTCTTAAAGCTTAACACGTTAAGGGGGGTGAGTGGAGAGAGGTTGAGCTGTGCTAGCGTATGTGACAAATGCTGTGAATACGAAGTATAGACTGAAAGTCTACTGTGTCCATTGTGGCGGTGTAGTACTGCAGTGTGATAAAACAAAGGGTTACAAAAAGCACATGTATATTCGGGATCAGTGGGGTACTGCTTCTCGCTGTAAGGGCATTGGGAGAGATTGTTTCTTTTGAACGGGACTTTTTAGTCCGATTAAACTAACATGCGCCTGTGATGCACATCTATGGTCGACATCGACCGAAGGAAGCCAGCAGCCAACGAGAGTGTGATAAATGTAGCAAACACGAAGAGACAAATTGATAAGTGGTTTCAGCTTATATTGACAAAACATTAATAGAAGACTCCCTCTACTTGGCACAAATCTGAGAATACGCGTGGGTTGATGGGAAGAGTAAAGAAACTGAAAGACAATGAATCGCAATCGCACGATACTTCTGTACGGTTATAGTGACGCCGGTAATGAACTAAAAGCGGAAATACGATGGATGTTCACTTTCATTAGGCTTAGGCACATCGTATACCTATAGTATATGACGGATGTGCCATCGTGCAGTACTTCTGTGCTGCGCAGCTTACACCGTGCTAAATTGATTTGCCAGAGAGCTACATGCGAATACACGCTAGAGTCTCACTACCATTTCTATTTTCCTTCTTATATCTGTCCAGGCCTGGGTAACCTGACAGTATGTCAGCCCACATGCAGTCTATGACTGTGCGGCACTTTGTCTGGATCAGGCGTGTGATTCCATACAGTGTATGACTGTGCGGCACTCCATCTGACTCCTGATTGGTGGTTTCAAAGATATGGGTTAGAAACTATCAACAGCGAATTGCCGGCTTCTTATTGGACATTTAATCCGCATCGGATTGAACAGGATAAATAACAAAACAACATTGTTTCAAGGCTCACTGAACCTGATCTTACTGTCTCCACCTGACGATGGCAAACAGCCTGAAACCGGTAGTGGTGTGTAAGGGATGGGGATGTGAGCAACACATTACTTTGGTAAAACAACATTGCTTAGGTAAAGAAGTTCATAGATTTTTGTGACAGGCTAATGATTTCGAAGAGAGCTTTCACCAATAACAATGTAGTCAAATGTGTACAAAGGAACTCAGAATGTTGTGCCTGACCAGTAGTGAAAAATATGGAGATCGCGCGGTGAATGGTTGGTGGTCGATGAAATATTAACATTCGGTGGCATCAACTCACCCTTTTTCGACATGCCAGCAGCGATACAACGGCGGAACCGGCAACTCTTGCACGCATTTCGACTCCGAGGGGTGATTGTGCACGCGTTCTGACCGCCCACACAGACAAGTGAACTGGCCGAGCCTTCGGTGCGCCGAAAGAACCCCTGAGCGAGGGAGGAGTTAGACGTATGCAAAACAAATCATGCAACGGAATCGTACGGATGAGTGTTAAATGATAATCCGTATTAAACGACTATTAAAACCGGATTTGCAGGGGCGTTAAGTGAAATTAAAAAAAAGCCTGTCTGTTTTCTCGTGATAATGAAGGAATACTGAAAAGTGTAAGCGAGAGTCAATTAAAGGGCAGCTTGTTGAATAACCGTCTCCAGGCTCGTTCTTGTAGTTGCTAACAGGGCCGCATTTACACTTGACTACAACTTTCGTGGCGTTTACTCTCAGGATCAGGCTTAATAAGCATTCAGACATACCGTGGATCCAAAAGATCTACTCTATAGTGTGTTGAAATCAGAAAGTCGACATTTGGACAGACCAAACTTGCGGTACAAAGACGTTTGTAAAAGAGATATGAAAGCTGTTGACATTTACCCTACCAGTTGGGAAGAACTTGTTCTTGACCGTTCACGTTGGAGGCATTGTGTAAAGCGTCATCCCCTAATTATATTTATTATATTTGCACAATCTGATAGAGATATAGTGCCGTTCAACATAAACAATGAGATGTACAAAGCGAGAAGGGGGGTACAAAGCGTTGTCATCGGCATCGTTGAACGTAGGCATGATACTACCCGGTTGCCTACACCGAAGTAGGGATACTGCGATCGTTTGTTGAATGTAGATCAGGCCGCAGATGGGCTGAGTACTGCATATCACTGTGAGCGCTGCAGGATAGATTGGTTCTCGTGAAAACGACTGTTGACTCATTTTAAACCCTATGAAGCATGAAACCGTCACCAACCTGTGATGCACATTCATAGTCGTTATTGACCGGAGGCCAAAAGCAAACGAATGTTTTTATATCGAGACAAAATACATTAGTATGTTACAACGAAGCACATTGGCCAAACAGAAAATTCCAAGTTGATCCCAGCTCAAGCGCTAAGAAGCTTACGAATAAATCATTTGGTTGTTGCTCATATCCGGCGTACACATATGCTACCACCGTTTATCGAGTTTGTCTCTGATTATGTGAAGATAGTGAGATTAGTTCGAGTGAGCGGTTGAACAGCGCGGAGTGAATGTCTTCGAAACCACAAAATAACACCAGGTTTAATTGTGCAAGCGAGTGTTAAAAAACACCTCGTAAGCTCACTACCCTTTGAAAAAGCATAATAAACCAAATAAATCCGCATTCAGATACACAAGAGAGTTAATTCGGGTTAAGATCCAAGAATGACGTCAAATAAAGCGAATTACTATACAATAACACAGGACAACACGGTTCACAAAGAGTGAAGACAAGGGTTTAAAGTCCACCATTAGTAGACAGGTTCCGGTGTAAGGGGGTAAAATACACTCGATTCTTTGAGTCAGTCAGCATCTGTCACGTGCAGGAAATGTGAGTATCCGATTATCAAGAGACATTTGTTAGGCATTCAAACTCAAAACATTTACAAGCTGTTTAGAGCTCATTCATGCTACTAATATTTTTAAAACACCGTTCAACCTAGTGAGTTTTACAAAAAGTAAAATCGTGCGTTCAGCTAGCTACTTACCACATCAAACAATACCACAAAGCCGACAGAAAACAAAGAATAGTGGGTGACGATCCTGTGAAACCCACACCTTATAAATCATACTATACAAATGCAAATTCGATTAGAACAGGAGTAAACATGAGACACATGGAAGTGCGAACCTAGGATTAGGTTCCGTGAGTAATGCAGAACCAAACATCGGGTTCATAAAGAAATTCACTTAACCAAACTCGGTCAAACGGGAAAACGGGTAGACTGTTCGCATGGGTGCGCTCATGTATCGCAAGTATCAACATAAGTGAATGGTTAAAAATTGGCAGTAAAAAGGCGTTAGGATGATGTGCTACACAGTCATAATAAACCACCATATGTAGTGATGAAATCACATCGCGCAATTGGAAGATATTCAACCGCTGAAGCGAACAAATTAGAAACAAGCAGCAGCAACAGAGAGAAAGAAGAGTAGCAAGACACGCATACAACCGAAGTACCTTGCAACCTTCACAGGTTAATGCACCGAAATGAAAGCCAGATGAGCGCCCACCACAAACACGACACGGAATGTGTGATATATCCACATCGGGTTGTGATTCAGGGTCTGTGGGGAAGCGGAAGGGGGGAATGAAATGACCAATCACTGACAGTCCAAAATGGAAATCGATATATTTATTATAATCATCAATAAAAGAGCATGAAATCGGCATTGCGTATCTCAATGGGTTAATACCACAAAGCCACGACCGAGACAAACATTACACCGCGGGTACAGCGCATGGATGTGCAATCGTGCACTACTTCTGTGCTGTGTGGCCAACATCGTGTTAAATTCATTTGCCACCGTTAGTGAGTTGCATGCAGAAATACGCTAGAGGATCACTGCCATTACTATTTTACTCTGTCTAAGACTGGGAAACCCGACAGTCTACGACTGTGCGGCAATTTGCCTGGATCAGGCTTGGATTTCATACATACATATAGACAATCAGATATATGGTGTATCCAGGAGATTGAATCATCGCAATTAGACAGTTATCAGTGTCCCTATGCCACACTCCTCTATGTATTTGTATGAAATAGCAAGCGTGGATCCAGGCACAATCCAAGACTGCGTGAACTAAGATATTGTCAGGTTGTCTACGCCTGGACAGATCTAAGCGGAAATTCGAAAATGGCAGTGAAACTCACGAAGCTCACAACCATTTGGCAAATCCATTTAGCACGGTTATCTGTGCAGTAAAAAAGTGCTGCAAAACTGCTCATTGTACAATAACCTACACTGGGAAGTGTGCGTCCGGCGACAGCAAATTGCATCGGCATACAATCATGCAGTGATATGTAAACAGCATCGTGCTAAAGTAATTTACCACCGGTAGTGATCTGCATGCGGAAACACGGGGGAGTCAGACGCTTCTTTTACTAGTCTTCCAAAGGTTGTCATAGAAGGGGATGGCAGTGGGGAAAGGAACTCCCACTGTCTATAAAATGCTCCCATATGGCGCGCGTCTTAAGTAGCCTCTAGCAACCAAGTCTAGCTTCTGGCCAGCACGACTGGCTCCCCGACCCCGGCGGAACTGCTTCTACCAACAGGAGAAGGGGCGGGGACGAGTGACGGGCGACTAAAAACCAGTTTGCTTCGGGCAGATGGAGCTCGTTAGCCTGGGATGGCATTTCATCTAAGGGAAGGAAAACCCTGATTTGAAACCTCCGCTGCCTTGCGGGATACCCGATCGCGGGAAAGGCTTCGGGAGAAAACCCCGAGGAAAAATCTGGAGCAGAGTCTCGTAGATGGTTAGTTGGTGCACACCACCTCTTTCTGGCAACTCCCTGCTGTCTTGCAGGTCGTACTTGGTTGGGGACGCCGCTTTGTACTTAAATTCCCAAGAATCTTCATTGAAGCCGACTCATCCTCCAGGAGGAGATAATCGCACAAAGTAAGTACTTGTGAACGTAGATAGTATCTCAACCCAAGTGCATTTTCGTCTGTGCGGCACTTTGACTGGCTTGCTCATAATTACATGCATACGACAGAAGTCGAATTATGTCGGTAGCTTTATACTGATTTACGGCGCAAGATATCGAGACACAAGGATTTAAATGATATCAAGAGCGGTGAAACGATTACCCAACCGAAATACAAGTATAACTGCTACACGGACAGAATGGTTAAATTGGTTGGCTACCGTTGTTGGATAAAGTAGGTACATTGTTGACGACCCTTTTGTCAGATCACTCTGTTCCAAAAAAGAGCTAGAGGAATGACTAAGCAAAAGACATATTGTCAACTTGTTGCTAAGCTCTTAGCTGCTTTTCAAACCTGCGTTCTATACGAGAGGGTTGAATGTTACACTGGCTGAATTAAGTACCCTTAATTAGCTGGTGCCAAACAAAAACGTTGAGAAATCCAAAGCCATGGGGTAACATTGAAGATTTCACTTCGAGTTTGGAGTTGTTTAAAGCACGTGTCGCAGTCTGTCGGATTTATCGCATCTCTCGTGGGAGTAGCGAGGACTATTTGTTCCGAACGTAAAACTGGAAGTCACACAGGCTTTAGCCAACCATACCCGGTGAAAAGAACACTTTCTGCTGCTTTGAAAGTTTCAAAACGCTGAGCGTCATATGACCGGTGTAATGGATGACGCAGGTAGAAAATATTGGAATTTCAAATTCAGTAAATGAAAATATCAATGATTGTTGTGTGTATGAAATCAAAAACTGGATCCAGACTGCGTGTGGGCTAAAATATTGTCAGGTTGTCCAGGCCTCGACGAAATGAAAATCGAATAGAAATGGCAATGAGACTCCACGGTGGCAAATCCGTTTAGGAAGGCGTAAGTAGTAAAGAAGTACTACATGAATGCACATCCGTGCAAACTGAAAACAATTGTGTGTTGAAAAACATTGAAACAAGTTGATGGACGTGAAACTGAATATCGTTCTATTTACCTCCCTTGAAACTCGCCTGTTAGCAAATTTGATTGTTATCATGAGCTGCTGCCGAAAACTCATTGCATTATTAATGCTAGAACAAACGTTTTTTAATCTTGTTAACGAGACTAATTCAGGTCAACACACTTATTAAATTCTCAATTAGGTCAGAAAACCTGACCTGTGAAGTTTGTGTATGAATGCATAAAATCACAAGATTGGATTCAGATAAAGTGCCGTACAGTCCGAGACTGTCGGCCTGACGAGGTCTAAACAATCCAGTTCTTCATGTAAAGCGATATAGCAAGTGATGTTGATCTTGCATCGACTTCACGAAAAGTTTTAAAACATGTCCCTATCCACTACTTACGTTTCTGAGAAAAAGAAGTTGAGGGAATAATCCTAAATAGACCAAACGATTATTCTAGTGTTCGGAACAGAAAATCTATTCCTCAAAGTGGGGAAAATCGAGCATACCGATTTTCGAGGCCAGCATCACCAATCTGAACTGCAATTCGACACTGGATAAAAGGAATACTTCTTCGTCCGCTGTCATTCACACAAAAATAACAAGAAGATCGACCTGCCACTTATTCAAGGTGATTTTGACCGTACAACACTCGCATTGTCAAAATAACTGCACCAGAATGAAAGATGGAGCACAGCAATTCAACTCTACACTTAGCACTTCGCTCGTAATTGTCAAAACAGCACATTCAATCCCGTATGTGAACAAGTTCGCATTCCACTAACCCCGCAACACACAACCAAGGTGCGATCACTCAAACGGTTGTCAAGAGGTCGCACACAAACATGCGCAGACAACACTCAGTCATTCACCACGGGTGGTTGTGAATGGACCAGTGTGCGTCTGGATAGACTGACGATGTTATTGCTCGCTCGCTCGCGTTCTCTCTCTCTCTCAATGTGATACATCACGTGCAATGGAACAGGCATATAAGAAACAACAACAACACACGCAAGCGCACACGCAAGCGCACACGCAAGCGCGCACATAGACGAGCGACGGTTTCCTGTCCAATGACTGGAACAACTAGGTCAACAGTTCGCGGTTTGCATCGATCGCTCGGTGGGCGGACACGTGGGTAAGCGGTTGACGCTTAGCGAACGCGAAGCGGTAGTGGAGGCTAACGATGCTCCTTACAACTTGCGAGCAAACGGGAGGGTAAAGAGGCCAAAAGGCAATTGCGTGCGTTAATGAATGCCATCACTTGGGACAAACTGAAACGCTGCTCAGGTTGTGGTAATTTGTGAGGAGAAACGAACCAGAATATCCATATTTGCAACCAGTTCAATCACGCATACACCCTACGACCGGTTTAGTGCCGGTTGCACTCATCGTGTCATCATCATTAGCATGCAACGGATGTTTAACTGACATACGAGTATGAAAAATGCTGATAGACAGCTACGAAATGTATAAAAGAGTTAGCACAAACAAAGTGGGATAAGAATCCTACACCTCGAATCGAATATGTATTTAAGCAATTAGGTAGGCACAGTACAATGAGGATACACATGACTTGAAAAAGCGGTGAGCAAGGTATGAACTTGTGAGCCAATGTTGGATAAAGTTGGTACGAGCAACCTGTTCAATCACACGTGCCCACCAAACGTGTAGATGGGGTTAAACGAATGGTTTTGAACAAAAATCCTTATTTGCATGCATAGTCATCATGCGCAAACCCCATAAACGGCCTCGTGTGGTTCGCACTCATTAGTTAAGAACAGTACGTTCAAGATTTGCATGCCATGAATCAGTGGAGAAGCGGGAGACAAGGTATGATCTTCTAAGCCACCGTTGAATAAGGTTGGCACCACCATCGTGTTCAATACAATGTAAACACTCACATATGTGAATCAGTAAACCAGTAATTTATCAATTTGTGGGGGGAAGTCTAGTTTGTTACCAATGCATTACGCGGGTCATTTCCCACCTTTCCGTTAATAGGTTGATACGATTTGAAAAGCCACAAGTATCAATCATGCATACCACACTCATGGTACTTGTGTGCGACTAACTCCTCCTGCAGGATGAGTCGATTTCAATTAAGATTCTTGGGAATTTGGGTACAAACCGGCGTCCCCATCACCACTCGGCGTTTGTTCGAGTCAGCTTCTCTAGCCTTTGCACAACAAAGTGCGACCTGCAAGGCAGCAGGGAGTTGCCAGAAAGAAGTGGTGTGCACCAGACTCTGTTCCATGTTTTTCCTCAGGGTTTTCTCCCGAAGCCTTTCTTGTGATAGGATATCCCCCAAGGCAGCGGAGGTTAAAAATCAGGGTTTTCCTTCCCTTAGATGAAATGCCCTCCCAGGCTAACGAGCTCCATCTGCCCGAAGCAAACTGGTTATCAGGCGCCAGTCACTCGCACTTTCTCCTGTTGGTAGATGCAGTCCCTCCGGGCTCGGGGAGCCACACGTGCAGGCCAGAAGCTGGACTTGCATGTCAGAGGCTATTTGAGACGCATGCCATATGGGAGCATTTTATAAAGAGTGGGAGCTTATTCCTACTGCCACCCCCGGCATTGACAACCTTTGGAACCACACTCACGGTAACTGGTTGAAAACTCAACATACTCAAAGCAATGATGGAATTCCGAAAGTTACTTGTCTGCCGTGCAAGCAAGCCGAAATCGTACTTACAAATTGACGGAATGAAGTGCATGTGTCTCAATTCACACATCAATAGAACATATATTCCCGAATACCCGTTTACGATAGTTTCTTTCTAAGTCTACTTACTATGCAGAAGCATTTCAGCATAAACAATCAACTTACTATTACAAATATGGTTACCAGAAACAAGAGACAGATAAATTGAAGCGATTATATGAAACGGGCTGGTTTGAAATCCCGATGGAATGATTTGATTACCTTTCATCTTCATGCCGACCATCAGACACTTGCGATATCGGCATATTTGACACTTTCCACGACTGCCTTTGGCAACCACGCAATTTCCCCCGGTGGGACACACGTTGGTTGGTTTCGTATCGGTCAGTGAATGGCGCATGAAAAATTTCTACAAAGAAATAATTATGAACGCCAAGTGAGCTGATGCTAGTAGAACTTGTGGTGTGTTAATTGTAATTCTTTCGGTTTAAAAGACTCAATTAAGTATGTATGTATGAAGGCACAAGTCTGATCCAGACAATGTGGCTCACAATCATAGACTACACGTGGGCTAAGATACTGTCAGGTTGCCCAAGCCTAGAGAGATATGATGAAGAAAAAAGAACAGGAAATGGAAGTGAGACTCCAGCGTTTATCAGCATGCAACTCGCTACCGGTGACCAATCAATTTAGCACGCTGTTGTCCGTACGGTTGCACATTCGAGCAATTAAATAGCACTAAGGAGTACAGCACCACCAATAAAACAGATTTCTTACGGAGTCCAGTGCTAACGTTATGAAAAACTTTCGCCATCTCTCCACTTGGCGCGTGCACAAGTTCAATTAGGCACAAAAAAGATGCTTTCTGCAATGAAAATATCCTCAAACGGGATAAGCCGAAGCGATATCAGAGCCGCTTCTTTATAAACGTTGCTAGTTAGGATCTTTAGCTGTTTATACCATGTGTCGGTTGGACCGCCACGCGTCTACGCCAATTGAGATGCATCGTGGTGTTAAAAAACATTTGTGAGAGTTAATGGTTGAGCTATTGCAAAACAAGGCATAACCAGCTTAGCCTGTTTTGTTGGGTCTGCTAATCTTTATCAACATTAATGTAGAAAACCTTGTTAAGTATGGTATTGTGACGCATGTGATTGCACGAACTAGCTTCCATGATGCTAAGGAGACTGGTTCTTAAATACTGGGAGAAGTTAGATACGCTATTTGTGAAAATTCCACGTATCACACTCACAGAGCAACACAACTACGACTGTCATAGCGTTGACTTTAACCTTTGAGTTTTAATGGGAGTCGCCTCTGATGCAATAGGTGATCTAAGTTATAGAATTCAATGATTGTTCTTGAAATAAGTGCTCAAACCCCTATCTAACGATGCCAAAAAGAAAGAAATGACGTGGTACTGTGCGTTTAACAGTTGTGTGGAGTAGGAAAAGTAATGATTAATCAAAGTGCATCATCCGCATTCCAACGAACAAAGCGTGACTAGAATTCTGTTTGCTCTAGAAAAAATGGCTCATTCATCTATTTTGGTCCAAGAATGATAATTTCGTTAAAACCGGAACGATTGTTTACATCAATCTAAAGCAATAAATTTTAAAACCAGGAATTCAACAGGAGGATAAACTAAGGAGTAGAATTTGCATGCTACCGGTAAATAAGGTCGTTACAAACAATCAGTGTTCAAAGCGAATCCCGTTTCAGCGCACGAGACTCTTAAAATGAATAATGTACGTTTTGAATGTGACTGTCAAGCAATGTTGGGCCTGAAAAGTGACGCTACGTTATTGATGCTGCCATGACACTATTAATTAGACAGTAGAAACGGCCAAGAGCATGTAGAACGAGAAATAGTACCCAAAAGATAGAGCTTGATGTGATGTGAAAGCACAAACCTGATCCAGGCAAAATGACGCACAGTCAGAGACTGCACGTGGGCTGAGATACTGTCATGTTACTCAGGGCAAGACAGATATGACAAAAGAAATAAAAAGAAAATAGAAATGGTAGTGAGACTCCAGCGTGTTTCAGCATGCAGCTCACTACCGGTGGCCAATCAATTTAGCACGATGTTAGCCGTACAGCACAGAAATACTGCACGATTGCACATCCGTGCATAGAGTACACACGTATATGTATATACCGTGATCGATCAAGATAATTAGTAATGAAAGAACTACGAAGAACAGTATGCTTAATTCGAAACAAGACAATGGAGCAGAGACATGTGATTGGATACCGATAAATGACCGAGGACGTGCAACGTACTGGCAAAACAGAATATAAAACTCTTTGTCCAGACAAAGCCCCATGAACAAATGCTAGGCTGAACATGAGTTTGCAATCGGTGCAGCGCAGGTCTACCGTGTTCGCTCAACACAGGAATAATCATTCTGTGGATAGCATCAAATCAGCGGTTTGTGCACAAACAAGCCTTATAGGGAGAATATAAAAACGTCGAGAGCGTGTATACTAGGAGCATGACGCAAAAAACAGAAAATGACACACGTGTAACTGAACTTGGTCAGGACGTGACGGAACCTGACTGCTAACAAATAACAGCTCCCCAAACATCAAAATATCTGATTGCGGCTCGAATAAAATAATATTGATCTTTAACGAAATGCGAATTATTAAAAAAATCAACGGGTTCTTGGAAGAGTTAAAATAACCAATAGAGGAGCAGATAGTGTGTGAGTGAATAAACAAAATAGTACAGAATGGATATAACATTGCCATAGTTAAATAACAGTCCCGCTACGGTACACAAACTTCTGTGTTGTTGATCACAGGAATGGGATTATCATCATCGTCAAAAGTAGTGTTACATCAAGAATAATCTATTAAGTCAATTTACGTAGACATTTTTGAAGGATATTGGTTTTCAAATGATGTTATTTGGGCTAGTGAGTGGCAAGATAAATCTAATGTATTTAACGTAACAGTAGACATTGCATCACTTTGATGTAGCGATTAAGGCTAAATAGTGGACTTGGGCCCATTGGTGATCTTCATCAAGTTGACGACAGATAAATAAAATGGAAAAGCATGCTTTATGCACACATGTGCAAAATGTGTTGATTATTGTTTGTATATTGAGCCGCGAGGCTGATGCCGAGTTTTAACCCGAAACCCACTGTTCCCAGGTGCAAAATGGGTCCAAACAATAGTTAGGAAAATAACACCTACCGCCTATTACCCTTGGAAAGCAAGTAGAGCAATAAAATCCTTAAAGGGAGTGGTGATATGTGAATCCCATGAAAATAAAGCTTCCTATGTTAATCGTAAAAAGATTTCTTTGTGAACATCAATGCTAAAGTTGGTCGAAACATAAACTGAAACTAAAAGCAAGCAGTGGTTTCACAAAGTTCGGAAGTAAATACTGACATTAACTGCTATTCGAATATTTATATTTTATATATTGCTATTGGCAGAAACGAGGATTCTGCCTGAAGACAAAAGTAGTTTGTAAAACTGTATGACTGGCTCAACACATAAATTCACGTTAACCCCTCATATCTGTCTAGGCCTGGGCAACCTGACAGTATCTTAGCCCACGTGCAGTCTCTGACTGTGCGGCACTTTGCCTGGATCAGGATTGTGCTTTCATACCACACCTATTTATGGAAATTCAGCGTTTAGAAAATAGAGTATATGGACTAAGTGAATTTTAAATTTCATTCGGTTGCTTGCGATGGAAAATGAAGGAGAAATTAGGGATAGCTTGCTTTTACTTATATACTTCGCTGTATACAATAGGATAACCTTGCGTGACGGTGGGTACCCTTTTTGTTGTTGAAAATAATGATTAACTAGTTGCAATACTGACAGAAGAATCAAGGCTTCTGTGCAAAATGCTTGACTCACAAGGCGGTCAGTTAGAACTGTATTCGTCAACTGACCTTTCCGATATGACTGACGCGGTGTATGTCACCGATTGATATCGCTCAAGCGATCAAGAAAGTACACCATTGTAACGGAGATTATAATCAAGTATCTTAACGCTTAGATGTCGATCCAGTATTTCTGTTGAGGTTATTGTCAAAGTCATGGGTAAAAATGCTGGAATCTTGATCAATTAATCATCGTCGCTCAAGAAGATGCAACAAAAGCTACATTGCATTTTGGAAATTAGGAGACGACCTAATAACAGTTAACAACTCTAAGCAGTTACATTATGATTCCGAATTTGAATATGCCCGCGTGCCGTATACTCTAAACCACAATAAAACGATGACAGTTTTCGATAGTGCATGGGTGCACAGATAATGGTAGTATTCAAGTGTTGAAATATTTTCAGAGCGTTCGATACTTGAATGAATTTCAGAAGTTTTATTGGTTTTATTCGTAGCAATGAAGTGCATAGTAAATGTACGTGTGTATGCATGAAAGCACAATCCTGATCCAAGCAAAGTGCCGCACAGTCAGAGACTGCACGTGGGCGAAGATACTGTCAGGTTGCCCAGGTCTAGACATAATGTACGTGTGTGACTCAGTTCCAACTCCGCCAAGGACGGTCCCAAGCCCGTTTGAGAAAGGAGGAGGGTTGGGCTTAGGGCTAGCAACCCTATCCCGTAAAACCTACATTGCTACGGAAACGATGACAACAGATCCGTGGTTCGGTCATGTCTGCAGGATGGATCCCAGTTCGCATACGAAGTTAGCCATGCACTGGCATCCGCAAGGTAAACGAAAAGGGGACGGCCCAAGGAAACTTGGCGCAGAACGTTGGAACGCGAACTACATACACAAGGATTCACGGTGCAGACGGCAACGGAAGCAGCGACAGACCGGAACCACTGGCGTGAAGTTGTCTTCGCCTCATGTGCCACCCGGCACGGAGAGGACTGACTGTGACTCAGTTCCATTTTTATCTGTATGACTTCAGGGCGCTGAATATATTAAGTGTATTGCATCAAACAAGTTTCGTACGCCAAGTTGTGTAATGTATGAAAGCACAAGCCTGATCCAGGCAAAGTGCCGAACAGTCAGAGACTGCACGTGGGCTAAGATACTGTCAGGTTGCCCAGGCCTAGACAGATATGAGGGAGGAAATTGTGTAAAGGTAATGATTATTTTCATTCACTAAGAAAAATGTGAAAACGATATACTTGGTTTAAAAAAGAATGTGCCATTGGACATACAAGGTATTTTAATACACAAAACAGATGCGACAAGTCCACTTAGCTGTTGGACATTCGGAATTACACGTAAATTATAAAACATGGGAAGTAGAAAGATAAAGCTCTGAATAGAATGCAATAATCTCAGAAATTTATGACCCCCACACAAATGCTTTAGCTGAAGATAGGATAATAATGGTCATTGTTAATCATGAGAACCATAAACATTATTTGTGATGAACAGTTTGTGTTCAGCTCTTGCCTGCAACTAAGCGTTTATGGTAACTAATTAGAGGGAAGAGACATTATAACCAACTAGGTGATACAAAGCGAAATTGATGGGAATAGAAAAGCCGAAAAAACATACTTTACAGGCTTCACAAACGTAAGCTCCATGATGAAATCCGGCAGCAAGCTCCCCGCACACTTGGCACCGTTGCCCTTCCATACGGTGCTGATATTGATAGAATGCGGATTCAGGGCTGTTGAATCCGGGTAGAGGAACTTCACCATTGATCGATGGCAATTTCTCAACAGCGTTTAATGCATCCCTGAAATGAACTGATGTTGAGCGACTGCCGTTTGATGGAAGCACAGTTAGTTCAGGCAGAGGCAAATTCCCGGTAAACGACCGAAAACAATCCAGAGTTAGTCCTTCTTGTATCTGGCACCCGTTGGATGAAAGAGGATAGCTGACTATGAGAGACGGTTTCGAAACGTTTCCAGTAGAATCTGGTTCGTCAGGGTAAGAATAACGACGATTCTTAGAGCGAGGGCTAGTTCCCAATGGGACACAGACCGTAGACGATGAATTTAAATTTAACAATGGGCGAAAATTGTTACCGATAGTAGTTCCACCTGAATTCACACATTTCATCACATCTTCCGTGGATATGGGATTTGCCAATGACAGCTGTACTTCGTTGAAGGCAAACGTTCCCGTTAATGGATGCGAGGGTGCAAATGAATGATTGTTAGGAAGTTGTTGAGTTGACAGGCACCGAGATGTTAGAGGTAGGGGTGATTGTGAAACCGAATGAATTGGGAACACCGGAGGAGGAAATACATCAGGGTGTATTGAAGAAGTAAACAAAATTGCGCCATTGGGATTTAAATGGGGTTGGGCTATATCACTGGGTGACGATTTAGCATCTGATAGAGAATCGGTTGGACAGATAGAATAATCTACAACATTTGATGAAAAACCAGCTTCAAATTCACCCTTTTGCTTCAAAGAAAATGCTGCTGAATTTTCAGTGAACGATAGGGAAACCGGATTACGCAAAGGCGATGGACAGGAAACAAATTCCTGTTTGACAAGATGGGAAGAAGAATCAATTGCAGGATTACCGGGAAGAAAATTGCTGACCGATGTTTCGTGGCAAGATTCAGGAAATTCATAGAAAAACGGATTGTGATAGGTCGATGAACTGAGATGTTGATTTTCATAAACTGGTGTAGCGCAATGAGAACTGGTTGGAGAGGCACTGTTTTTTTCCGGCGCTAAAGTACTGGCAGGCGGTGGTTTCGAAACGCCGTTGGCTTGGGTGACAAAACGTGCAGATCGACAAACAGATAAGGGATGATGCTCAATCAGACGTGGAGATAGAGGTGTAGTAGAGTCCCTGAAAGGTTCATTGGCAGCACTGGTCGATCCTGAGGAAACGGACATGTAGTCGAGCTCTTCTATGGTTGAACGGAGACTGTGGCTGTGAGCAGCTTTGATAAGTTCGTAATTAATCTTCAGTCAAACTCATGCCGCAAAACTAATGGTACGCGAATTTGAAAAACGACGCGATATTTTCGGTACGGACAAAAACGTAGCGGTACCATACAAAAAAGTTTAAGTGCACGTTGGGTCTGAAATGGATAAACGGGAGATTAAAGTGAACTGATTCTATCAAAAAAATATTCACTCAAATCGAGGAAAACAGTTTGAACTGGACGTTTCTAAGTGAAAAACCCGATAGACGTTAATCTTAGAAACATCGGTTAAATGAAAAATAATAAGAATAGAAATGTGTATTAAATTAGGAAGATACAATGATCTGTTCTTCAGAAACAAATCAGCATATAGAATTGGATATTGGACGTCATTTATATAAGATCTTAACTACCACATGAAATTCAAGTCATAATAGCAACCTGTATTTAAACTTGACAAGAACAAATATAGACATTTTGAGCGTTTCAACGTAGACCCACAATTAGCCTATGGTTGTAAAATGCTAATGCTGGTGATATGATAGAAAAACTTACACCCTTCAATGATTGTGTTTCTGAAATGAGTGGTTCGTTGTACGAACCACATAAAACAGTAAAAAAATTTACAATAGCTTTATTCATCACCATCATCATGGGCAGCTATACATCGGTAGCAAGTACCAAGTGCTTAACTGCCATATAACGCGATAAGTTTAAAATCATAAAAAACATGGAGAAGTGTGGGACCTAAAAACCTATTAAACCTATAGAAGATCAGGACCCGACACGATGGGACGAAGTGCCCACACCTAGGATCAAACATACATTCAAACAAGTGTTGTGGACGAGTATAGCAACATCAGCATGTCAGCCTCTTGCGGTTTGCACTGTCAGGAATCAACAAGCTTCCCTTGGCATATCACTTGACACCACACAACATTATTCAAACACTCTACAGCAAGACCACCACTAAACATAAATTTAAGCCAATTGCTTCATTGATTGTTATCGGTAATAGGCTGCAACTGAAAGATGTTAGCGGAATATTTGCAAATTCCAAATCTGCTTAAGCATGAGCAAAACGAAAATAACGTAGCCGATTAGACGATGCGATACGTAATACGACTCTGGGTTTGTGATTTAACATGGTCACGACCCAATGCTTACAAAATTACCACTTCTTCATCTCTGCAAAACAAGCCTAGATTCACCGGCTGTCTCTGTATACACAGTATTTAATAGGTATTACGAATAATGCGCAAAAAGTGATAAAGCATGTTGGAACCGTGATTTGTGTTGCTGTTTTATTGTCGAATGTGTCCTTCGAAAACCATTAAAGAACACTGCGTAACAAATAAAAAACACTGAGTCAGGGAAGGTGTTGCACAATCAGACATTATACGTGAGATGAGATACTTTCCGGTCAGGGCTAGACAAATAAATTAAAATGGCAGGAAACACAGGTATGCTTCTGCATGCAGTTCAGTACTGGTGGCAAATAAATTTGATTGTTAAAGGTGCAGAACGGAAGTACTGCATTATTGCACATTCTTGATTTGTCTCTCTATCTGTATTGTAACTTTCTTTCGACACACGTTGTAGTCTTATACATTTTTAACAGATGGATACCTAATTTTATTGTCGATATTGCTCAGATCACCGCAGTTTTCTCAAATATATCACGTCAATTATAAATGGTCAAGTGTTTGACGAGAAAGCAATTAGTAATTCCGATCCGCGGTTCGTTAGACAATGCAGATGGAAGTGTTTGTGATCGATCGGTGAATCATATTAATGAAGAAAAAATTTGTAATGAATCGGTTAGTCTAGCTAAACGCCGAAAGAAATGGGTAAAATACACAGCATCGAAAACGAAAAGTTCGGCGCACAACAGTTTCAATTCCTTACGTTAAGAAATAAGTAAAATCTTGTATAACGCAGATATGCGAGTAAAGCATCTCAAAGAGACAACACCTTCCACCCCAAACTGTGTATTTAAAAGCAAATGCAAGGGTTGCTAGGGAATATATCTCGGATAAAATTCCAGAGAACACAGTACCGAAATAAACGAACATAAAAGCAAACCGGTAACCAGTCACGCAATTCTATCGAATATCGATCATGGATAAGAGATTTAGCCCTGGTTGAACACGTGATGGACACAGGTCATAGCGTTGATTTTGATGACGCCGGCGTATGGTATGGTATGAAATAACAAGCCTGATCCAGGCAAACTGCCACACAGTCTGAGACTGCACGTGGGCTAAGATACGGTCAGGTTTCCCAGGCCTAGACAGATATGGGAAAAGAAATAGAGAATAGAGATGGCGTATTTATGCATGAAAGCACAAGCCTGTTCCAGACAAAGTGATGAATAGTCACAGATTGCAGGTGTGCTAAGATACTGTCCGGTTGCCCAGGCCTAGACAGATATGAGAAAGAAAACAGGAATGGAAATAGTAGTGAGACACCAGCGTGCTTTAGCACACAGCTCATTACCGGTGGCCAATCAATTTAGCGTGGTGATGGATGTCGACGTGGTCAACGAGGTGGATGGGACTGATATCTTCACTATCTGCAGTAGATAAACATTAAAATGCATAAACGCTAGAGTAAGCACGGATTACTTAAGCGAGCTCGTCTGACACAGTCATTCACACCTCCCTACGACCAAAACAATTAAGGGATTATATGGAATATCTAGGTGATGATGCGTCAATCAGGCCTGTTTATCTAAACAAGCTGAGCACCCATCATGGCATGTGCAATTCTTAGCCAAATCGGGATTGGTCAGGTGAATGCAATTTAAACCTGATCCATGTTCGTACTGACATCTTTGGTCTGACAAAGCTTCTGCGTCAGAAGCAAAACGTTACCAATAAACTGCTCTAACCGATTCATTACAACCTTACTTCCTATATAACAATGGCTCCAAATTTAAAGCATTTCAAGCTTGACTTATGTTTGTGACAAATATAACAGCCCATACTTAAGTGTGTGTGTGTGAAAGCACAAGCCTGTTCCAGGCAAAGTGCCGCACAGTCAGAGACTGCACGTGGGCTGAGATACTGTCAGGTTGCCCAGGCTAAGACAGATGTGACAGAAGATAGAAAGAAAATAGAAATGGTAGTGAGACTCCAGTGTTCCAGCATACAGCTCACTACTGGTGGCCAATTAATTTAGCAGGATGTTAGCCGCACAGCACAGAAATACTGCACGATTGCACATCCGTATGGGCTCACGGATGTGCAATCGTGCATGCACGGATATGTAATCGTGCAGTACTTTGTGCTGTGCGGCTAACACCGTGCTAAATTGATTGGCCAGAGGTAGTGAGGTGCATCCTTAAACAGGCTGGAGTCTCACTACCATTTCCTTTTTCCTGTTCTTTTTTCTTCCTCATGTGTCTAGGCCTGGGCAACCTGACAGTATCCTAGCCCACGTGCAGTCTCTGATTGTGCGGCACTTTGCCTGGATCAGGCTTTTTGGAGCGGGGCCTTTGAATCGGCCGTGCTCAAAATTGATGTTTTCATGCGTTTTATTTTTTTCAGTCAACACGGAACCTTTTGTTTTTGAAACGTTTTAACATGTCGCGAACATGTAAACGAAGGACGTTTGATGCCCGCACGCTTTAAATGCTGCGCAATATTTTTTATTTTGAAGGATGGGGAATTTGCTGCGCCGGTCAGAAAAATGCGAAAGGAAACTTTTCCAGGGGGGTTTAAAAATCGTGCAGCATGACTTTTCACCAACTTCCATCACAATCAAAAAGCCTATTGCCTGCAGACGAAACTGAAGCTGTTTTGGATTTGAATGTGACTGGCAATCTCAAATTTTCCAATCAAAGTTTGACGTCTCTCTTATTCGCATTGAAATTCTGTGTTTAAACTATTTTGATTAACTGAAAATTCGTTTTAACGAATAAAGTTTTTCTTCTTCTTCTTCTTGTGCTTTCATACATACCATACCATGGGCTCAACTCATACACATTTTTGACATTGACAAATGGGTGTAACTGAGGAGCGAGTGTCGTCGTTTTGATGTGAGTTTAAAGATAGCCCGATGAGAACATTTGATTAAATAATGAGGCTAAAAGTGATGACTGAAATGATAGAATACTAAATTGATGCGTGTTGAAGAGTGAACGTTTAAATGGCACCAAACACGATGAGTGGAGAGTAGCTAAAGTATGCTACCATGTTCTTCAGGTTTTTGACTCAGTTAACCATAGATACTTTCTGCACATATGGCGCATCACAGGTGAAGTACATCATTGGTTAGACAACTTCTTAATTAATCGCACTAATTATGTTAGGATAGAAGGGGTACTCTGAGGAATCGGCAATATTCCCTGGAGTACCTCAAGGCATAGTGCTTGGTCCACTACTCTTTCTTATTTATGTAAACGACCCAGCAGCCTGCTTGAGTTTACGTTGCATTTTCTTTGCTGATGAAGTTAGGATTATGGGATCCGACAACAGAGATACCCTCATTTTGCACGTAGGGAACTGTTCCGACTGCGCACAGTGTTGTCATGCCGAAAACCTTCTATCGTCATTCCATTATACAAGGTAGCCGTTCCAAAGGTT
>JACCGJ010003848.1:0-20933 GCA_013407085.1 Atriophallophorus winterbourni | reverse complement strand
TGGGGATGTGAGCACCACAATACATTGGTCTTTTACATGCGCCTCGAGCGCTTGGCCATGAATCACTTCGTGATTCTGTATTTGAACATCGTGGTTCTTTGTAAGAACCCTATATAACAGTGGCATACAAATATAACTTTGTTTACTGCTTTTCCACTGTTTCAAGGCTCACTGAACCTGATCTTACTGTCTCCACCTGACGATGGCCAACAGCCTGAAACCGGTAGTGGTGTGTAAGGGATGGGGATGTGAGCAACACATTACTTTGGTCATCCACAAGCGCCTTGAGTGCTTTGACCAAGAATCACTTTGTGATTCTGTGTCTGAACATCGTGGTTCGTTGTACGAACCCTATATAACAGTTGGCATACAAGTATAATCTTGTATACCTTTAATTCACTGTTTCGAGGCTCACTGAACCTGATCTTACTGTCTCACTGACGGGATTGTAACACCTGAAACCGGTAGTTGTGTGGTAAGGGGATGAGGATGTGAGCACCATTACTTTGGTCATCCATAATCGCCTCGAGTACGTTTGACCAAGAATCACCTTTGTGATTCTGTGTCGAACTCGTGGTTTCGTTGTACGAACCCTATCTAACAGTTTGGCATACAAGTATAACCTTTTTTAGCTTCCTCCACTGTTTTCAATGCTCCTGGTAAACTGATTCTTACTGTCTGCCACGACGATGGCAACAGCCTGAACCGGTAGTGGTGTGAGGGGATGGTGATGTTAGCACCACAATACTTTGGTCTTTTACCTGCTCGCCTCGAGCGCTTTGCCAGATCACTTGTGATTCTGTCTTTGAACATCGTGGTCCCTTTGTACGAACCCTATAGAACATGGCATACAAATAAACTTTGTTTCCGCTTTTCCACTGTTTCAACGCTCACTGACCCTGATCTTACTGTCTCCACCTGACGATGGCAAACAGCCTGAAACCGGTAGTGGTGTGTAAGGGATGGGCATGTGAGCAACACATTACTTTGGTCATCCTTAAGCGCCTCGAGTGCTTGACCAAGAATCACTTTGTGATTCTGTGTCTGAACATCGTGGTTCGTTGTACGAACCCTATATAACGGTTGGCATACAAGCATAACCTTGTTTACCTTTAATCCACTGTTTCAAGGCTCACTGAACCTGATCTTACTGTCTCCACCTGACGACGGCAAACAGCCAGAAACCGGTAGTGGTGTGTAAGGGATGGAGATGTGAGCAACACATTACTTTGGTCATCCATAAGCGCCTCGAGTGCTTCGACCAAAAATCACTTTGTGATTCTGTGTTTGAACATCGTGGTTCGTTGTGCGAACCCTATATAACAGTTGGCATACAAGTTAAACCTTGTTTAATTTGCTTTTTGCCAAAGAACACAATTACGCGGGACATGCGATGAACAGATCTCCAAATCGAATAAATGAGACTAAAATACAATGTTTTGAATTCGCGCGGCTGCTGACGTGAAATATTTCCGACAGTTATGAACCACCGTCGATCATTCGACGGCTGCGTATTACTTTGAACAATGCGGAATAAATATCAGTTTTATATTCTAAGTAGCGTCGTGAGTGACGCCAATGTAAAACACTAATACAGGATTGTAATCACTCATCTACGGTCGACAGTGATCGACCATATATTGATTATCCATAGCCACATATGGAGGGCCTAAAGTACTTACGGAAAAATAAGATTCAATGACATTGAACTTAGATTGTTATTAATACAAATGGATGAAATTCAAAACAAATTTTTTGCATGTAAACATACCGAAACAAAAACTTTCTAACATCTGCTGTTGCTTCTAATGAATTATGAAAATTTAGAAAGTCATCGTGGTTGACCATATGGAGTAAACCGCCACCGGTGTTATGACCGCACATTTCGGTTGTCGCTCGAATGAAATTTGTTGGCGATTCTGGATTCAAAACTTCCCGGTATTCTTCTTTACTCTTTCTGAATCGAGTCCAAATATTTCGCCAATAGGCATTTAGTAACGTGTCCGTTAAATTTATTGCACTTGGACTTTCTACCAAGCTGCAAATCTCAGAGTCAATTTGTATGACATGTGTTGAGATGACGACGTATATGTAGAACACTGGTACCGTTGCTAGATTCATGAGGCATAGGCAAAGAATCCACTTCCATTAAGGTTTTAATGAGTGATCGAACCGGATAATTCCTATTTGGTAAAACCGATAAGCTATTTACCAATTGACAAAAACAATAGATCGGATATCAAATGTTAGTTTAAAAGTAAAGTATACTTTAGGCCTTCTGATTGCCATTCACAGCTATGAAATATTATGGGATAAGTACATAAATTTTGAATAAATATGATTGTCAAAATTTCTATCCTAGAGATAAGGCTGTGAAGAACAATCATTTCAAGTCTGTGTTTAACTCATCCTCTTGTCTGTTGGCTCACATGCATAAACATGTCAATCGTATTAGCCGTTTACATCAATAATAATAATAATAATAATAATAATATTAATAATAATAATATTATTATTATTATTAATAATAATAACAATAATAAAAGCAGCTATCACTATGCGATTTTGTTTGAACATCGTCGTTCGTTGTACGAACCCTATGTAACAGTTGCATGCAAGTATAACTTTGTTTACCACTTATCCACTGTTTCAAGGCTCATTAAAACTAATCTTACTGTCTCCACCTGATGACGGCAAACAGATAGGAACCGATAGTGTAGTGTGTTTTCAGGGGATGTGAGCAACACATCACTTAGGATCAAGTTAATTTAGTCATTATGTGTTTGTTTTGGCTGTGTTAAACGTTCTTGATTTGCATAAAACAATAGGGAGAACAATTTTCACTTTCAGATTTCACATTGTTCCATACAGATCTCACGTTATTGCAAAAGAGTAGGATGATTCTAAAGAGTAGGAGTTGAGAATGACGTCATATTCATGTTAATATGCAAATTACATTTTTGTTAAATCGGTGTAATCTAGTGCAAGTTTGACTAATCGAGAAAATTACAGTCGGCTTACTTGTGAACGAGTGACCCAGTATTCCAAGTAATAGCAGCAGAACGAGGACAACCACAATTAATGCAACCGACATGAACACCAATAGACTCGTTGAAAGCTTCCGGAGGACGTTTTTCACATTTACGAATGCTTTGTTTAAATTGGGTAAAATGCTTTCCATAATTTCAATGATATTTTTTCGAAAACCTTCTGAGATTTTTGAACCAGCTCAGTGAACGTTGTACCAGCCTCCAACTGAAATAGCATAAAAAGTGATTATTGATTTTGTAATTGCCGGCACCCAGCTATCTTACAGCCGGTTTTCGTTTGTCTGCACCGATTATCACAGTCAGCTATGATCGATAAAGTGAAACATTTTTCATTCATTTAAACACTAAATACCTATCCGTACGTTGGATAACGTAGTTCATAGTTACATAAATCATGCAATCTTCCAGTCCGTATTATTGTTCAAAGGAACGGTCAATTTTAGTCTTATTATCTTGTGCTGAAATTCTTATAAATCTAAGGTATATTGATTCCCATTACGCGGTTTGCCTATATCGAATACTAATCGTTCGCTGCATATCATTACCGAAACGAGCTATTTACTTGAATTTTACATCAAATTTTATGTACTTCAACTGTAACTTTTCCTACATTCCTGTTTGCATCAAAGACACGGAGATCCTGCTTATGATGCCGCTTCTGCTCACAACCGGTTGCGGTGTGTGTGTGTGATGGGAATGCACTTAAATCATTATTTTCATATTAGATGTTTCTTCATTACAATTCCACTGAATCATTTCTTTGCCCGCATTTGAATCTATCAAAATGTCAATATTCATTGAACATTCTTACAAAACTTAGTAAAATATCTGGCGTAATATTTATTTATAAAAGGCTATTCGTCCAACACACCTATAGCTTTCTTTTGCAATAGAGATCATTTATCAAATATGTTTGAATTTATCTGTTTTGCAAATGCCCGGGATGTGAGCGATCCTAGCTATCGTCTCGTTATTATGTCCTAGGTCCCACAGCTATTTTCTTCCTGATGCACACCAAATTATTATTCGTTTAAAATTAAGCGTTTTGTTCGTTTTCTCATAGTGATCCGGTATCGATTCACATATCCAAATTCAGTTCTCTGTTAACAGGATCGGCCTATTCCTACCAGCCTGATCGAAAGAATTACTACAGTCTGTAATGGTTTTGGTCTTCTCTTGGTCGAATTATGCAACTGGTGACGTTGATTGTGTGCGGCTTCCGAAATCGAATTACTACACTATCCATAAACCCGACACGATTTGTAGGAATGAGCAAGTTGAACAAAAGAATCCACGAACATGATTGACGTATGACTCGCAATCGATGAACCCGTTGCTAAATCGCATGTGTTTCAATTATGATATCATATCTAACAAAAACGGTGAATCGTAAGATATCAGTGTTAATTACTTAATTAATAAATATTCTAACAAAATCGTCCGTTTTCCTAATGTGTGTTTTGTAAACAAACCTTTTCTAGCAACTGATGAACTTTTGTCTGAATCGATTCAAGTGTCGTAAGAAAAACGGTCGGATTCGTCAATAATTCCAGCTCGTGTTTTGCTTTATCCAACTGTGCTGCTACGACTTTTTTGCTGATTGTCGCTGGAACATCGACCCTCTGAAGTATAACGTGTGGAGTACGCGATTAGTTTTAATTTAATCATAAAGCAATAAAAATCATGATTTCATGACTATTATCTGTTAGTTTCTTCTAACTATTTGGTCACAGAAATGGACAATTTACTGTATTAAGCTCTGTAAACATGTATAAAGTTCAGATTAGCAATCACCGTAGATTTCGTTACCTCCAGGTTTCGTCACTTAAAATCGCCTATTATTCAGACAGACGATTCACTTCAGCAGGCCCACGATGGAATGTACAGTACTAGCATGGCTTAAAAATTATGCTACGACTTGGAAAAGAGTATACAATCGTGCTAACAAAACTGACACGGAATCAGCCGAAATCCTTACAATGAGTGAATCCAAACCCTGAATTTATTCGACTATACACGTCGTAGACTCCTGTGGGATTTGATTTTGGTTTATAATATTGTAAAAACCGCGAATCACCATCTACGATGCTCGTATAATGCAAGAGCTCACACATTTATTCTAAATGTACCTCAGTTGCGACGCAACTGTAGACTACATTTTTTGGTCTGCGAATTTGTTTTACTCGAAATAATCTATCCGATTATCTTGTATACTCAACAAATCAGCAAATTTTCTACTGAAGTTTTGATGACATTTACACCCCTAACCCGTGTATCGAACAAAACTAAATATTTTGACAACATGCAGAAACATTGGTCATCCCACCAATCGAAAACAATTTTGCCCTTTGGATTTTTACCTGATTCTTGAACTTCTCAGTAACAAACTTCATCCCGTTTTTGCCGGTAATATTATTCGTAGTTTCCATATTAATCTGTGGATTTGGTAAAGGTATATGTTTTCTTACCGTTAACATTGAAGTGAATTGAATTAACATTTGATCCCGCCATTTCATGTTGAATTAACCGAATTTCAGGTTTGTTCGTGTTAATTTTCAGAAAATGCGCATATACTATCTGATTATTGGAAATCTAACCTACGAGCATTCAACGACTATGTCCGAACACTTCTGTTTAATAGGTAATCGATTGACGTACACGAATCAACCTTAACTTTAGCTCCCTTGCTTTTTTGAAAATTGAAGTTGCAACATATATGATGAAAAAAGCAAACAGCTTTACAATACCATGGGGTATACGTATAAATGTCAAACAAATCGTACTTACATGTTTGCACACATGTGGTTCGAAGGATACTTAAAAGTAGGGGTTAGGCTGTCGTTTCGAATTAATTCATTCTCTATGTGCCTCCGCTTGTTAACGCTTAATCCGGGTCTATACAATCAGTGCTAGGAAATACAGTCAAGCGATTAATTTAGTTCCCTTGGGATAAATCTGCTCAATAGCGAGATATCTATTCTTATCCCTTGTGCGCAAGCTGGCGCTGTATAGTCCACGTCTGGGTGTATGAGTATCTTTGTCAATGAATGCGGTGGGAATCGTTTGAAAATTGGTCTAAGAAACACAGTCTTACTTGCACACTTTCGGACGACTTAGAACTGCAGAATGTTTTTCAAAAACTACTGCTTGCCCAGATACCAAGTAAGTTCATCGATGTACTCCATTCAATCTCTTTCCTCCCAAGTACGTGGAAAAATAGGAAGGATTTCCTATCATGTATCTTTTGCGATTGTGGAAATCGAAGAAAATTCTTTTGTCTAAATTTGATTTTCGATGTTCGTGCGTTAAACGAAACAACTAATTGGTTCAATTAAACTGGAGCCAGCACCGTATTTTGCAACATAAAATATCATAAACTTTCGTGGAATATCACTTTATTCCGTGATGGCACAACATCTGACGGTAAACTGTTCACAGAAAGCATACACGGACTGCATAAATGTTCAGGTGACAGTTTAATCGTGAATGTGGTATCTGATGTTTGAGATTGTGACCGAATATCAATATAATAAAACCAATTTTACAAAGTGCATGAGTGGGCAGGACTGCGTATAAATTATTCGGTATGTCAGTATTGGGTCAGTTTGGATGTGCCTATACTAGAGAGTGCACTGTCCGTGTCTAGTCATTCGCTGGTCAATGGGTAGAATACAAAATCCAGAAACCAATTTAATCGCCCTAAGATAAATCAATTCGAGTTGGTAGATTCATTTTCCCACCTTGCAATGCTAGGTTGTATCTATGGATGCTGAGCTGAAGAAGATGATATCTTCAGTTTGGGTCTTCTGGATGAATAACTTTCAACGATTTTCTGCTAAAAAAGCACAAAACACTAAATATTCTAAGTAAGTTCAGAATAGAAAATCCAGAATTATCTATTTTAATATCGAATATATAACCAATAGTCGCACCACTGAATTTATTTTTTATTTATTTGAAACTGTAATAAGAAACAAAATAATCATTTGCATGCTTTTCCGTCACACACCCCGCGCTGTTTGCACTCATCAAGTAGGGAGAACCTTATCCAACATTGGGACACAAGCGCTACTTGTGTGCCATTCCTCCATTGTTTCAAGCGCCTGCGTATCCTGATCTTACTGGCCCTACCAGATGAGTGCAAACAGCACGAAACAGATCGTGGAGTGCATGTGACGGAAAAGCATGCTAAGGAATATTTTGTTTCATGGTTATGGGTTTAACCCCTTTAAACATGTGTTTGAACACGTGATTTAACAGGTTGGTCGTACCAGCCTTGTCCAACAGTGGCATACAAGCACTCCTTGTTTACCATTCCTCCACTGTTTCAAGCGCATGCGGATACTGATATTACTGTCCCTACCTGATGAGGTCAAACACCACGAAACCGGTCGTGGAGTGTGTGTGACGGAAAAGCATGAAAAGGGATATTTATTTTCATGGTTATGGTTTAACTCATTTAAACATGTGTTTGGACACGTGTGATTAAAGTGGTTGATCGTACCAGCCTTATCGAGCAGTGGCATACATGCGCTCCTTGTAATAAGAAACGTTGCAAATCTATTTTCACGCAGAGTAAAAAAGTAAAAATTGCATTAATCCAGTTTACCACGATTATCCATTAAAATTAAACTACAAACTAAAAATGGGGATAATTTAAACGCACTTCTGGATTTTGGCAGATATCAACGTTTTCTTTACACTTTGCCACTAAATTGGCATTCAGACGGTCAACCCCGGCGACCAAAGCATCCTGATCCGCTTGCAATTCTTTTAAGAATTCTATTACCCTCGTCGTCGTAACACGCGGATTCGTGGAATACGACGTGAACTTCTGCAGAACGGGAGCGGCGTCATTTATCAGCTTGTCAAAATCGATTTGCTCTTCGATATTCGTAACCATAGTCCCAAAGGCGTTGTGTTCAATATCCTAGATTTGAGAAAAATATGGAGGAGAAAGAACTTCATTAGCACTTGTGAAGAAACAACTTACTTGTGTTATTATTAGATACAACTTATTTTCACGTACATTTTTGCTAATGATCGGAGTCTTTAAACTACTTTTGTGCTCATCAATGTTATCGTTTGGACCTATGGCAGTAGTTTCAAATTCAGTAAATAATTTATTTTTTTCTAGGTCCTGTTGTTTTAGTGATACGTATAATGGTATTCAATCAATCGTGTTTATCATACTAGACCGTTTAGACACATCGCGCATAGTAGAGATGTTGTTTATCTGCGCCAATACCACAACGACCCCTCAACATTAGTAGTTGCTATTTTGTGTTAAATTGTCCTTTTGAAATCGTGCAGCGTAGCAATTAGGTTTTGATCAATCACAGGTAGAAATATTCAAGGAATGTCAACTTTTAAGCTCATCATATGATCCATGGTGAACTTTAATTCCGCCACTGCTATATGCTTGCAGCAAGTAGATACAGCCGGCTAGTACCATAAACACAGTTGTAACCAAGTAGAAAAATAGACATTGTGTCTTGATTGTGGGGTGTGTAACGGAAATCCATGCAAATGTGCGTTTTCCAGTCAAACTGAGTCAACATGTTATTCATATACCCAGCAACAAATAAGTATTTATACACTTGACCATAAACACATTTAGAATCTCTATGTTATCAGCGCAATGCGAACGAGTTCTCAGAATGTTTTCAGAAATGAAACAATTTTACCATTATTTTGTTTGCTCGCGTCTACTGTTTCTACTGTTCTCTCGTGAGCACTAGAATCTCAAGTGTCGCACAATGGCTGATAGATATCGTCTGTCCGTCTAAAGTTTCGTGGTCCAAACATCACTTGGTTCCAAATTTAAGGACCAGATTGCTTCACGCAAATTCCGCATTACAGTGATTATTCAGAGTTGTCGAAAATTAATTATGGCCTCATGTGTTCATGAATTTTATTTGTCACTCCTAGCATTAGGGTTCCAGTATGTGTATGTGAAATATGTTCATGATCCAAAAAATGATCGTTAAACGGAAAACCTTCAGCTTACTTTCGTGTCTTGGGTCAAGTTTTCAGATTTTGATGCCATACAGTAAAGCTTTTATTACTTAAGGATTTGATATCATCATTTTTTCTTCTTGATCATCTTGCTTTTACCCTATACGTAAGAGTTCAAGTAGCAAGACATAAAATCCACAACATGCTACCTAGGCCCGATGCATGATGCACAATATCAACTTCGTGCCACAATTTAGGAAGCAATGTCAAATGGTTTAATTTTTAAGCGCTATTAGGGTCTTCTTTGTCTCGCATTCGGATGAAGGTTTATTTATATATTTTTCCTTAGTGCACCTTGGTGCGGTGGCGGAATGTTTTGCAAATATTACTAAACACAACCTTAGGCAATTTAGGATATAGAAAGAGTTTCTTAATTTGAAAATATTTTGCTGTGGAACCTTTGTAGTCATTCAATTTCAAAATTCGTCAATGTAATACTTACCGCTACTAAAGTTAGCGCCTTATGTACTGATTTGGAAAATTCTGTTTGCAGGGATGCTACTCCTTCTTCAATGAATTCTGAAAACTCTGTAGCGATGCGGTCGCTCATGCCCACCAGATTGACATTCAAATCCTGTCGGTTTTCATGCGGTGAGACATAACTCATCACTTGTATAAAACGATTCACACGCGAATCCAAAGAAGATTATCAACAGAACGGCCGATGCAATAGAAAACGCGTACAGAAACATTGGCATTCGATGATGAAACTGAAAGTTGCGAATAATTTAGAACCTCTACTGATTGATCGATAAGAATGATCCCAATTAGGTTAAATGCTGACACACACATCAGGGAACGTAACAGAGATCAAATGATTTTACGAATTGATTAAATTTGTTCATGTACCCGAAGAGAGGAACAACTCCATTCGTCTAAAATATTTTATCAAACTGAAAAGTGATAGAATCTTGAAGACTGAGTGAAAATGAAAAGTGAGGCTGACGATCCGATACTTATTGTTAGTTATATGAATCCATTCATAAAAGAAAGTGTAAAATATCGATAACCAATCGGCCTTCTTAGATAGATTTCCATAATCAATATTTATGTTGCGGAGATTTTGATTTCCTATACAGCATTTCCGCTCGGCAGCAATAATATCTTCCACATCGATCTGAAATTGTTTATCATCGTGTGACCAGTGTCTATGTGAGAGCTGTTCAACTGATATCATCAGCGCTCGTTTTTCACTGATTGAAGGGAGCACTTTGAACTTCCTGTAATGAAATGAAAATGAAAAAGAAACTTTGTCTCATATGAATCCTTTTCAAATCCATTAAGAATGGTTCTTGATGCAATCACTGATTTGCATTTTACCGTAATGATTCTCCGGGATTAGTTAAAAATAATTTGAATAATCGCAAAAACGGTAAAATGTGATCGAGATTACCAAGAAACTAATTAGAAAGCTAAGAAAATCTTACCCATATTTCATCTACAGTATTTCCACCCCCAACTTTCCGTATGCGTAATGCTTCTTCAATCAACGCGGTGTCTGCATCACGGCGCTTTTTTGTCCGATACCACAGAACAAGCAGCAATATGGTTGTCGCAGTGTGGATAAAGCCAAAAATCAATAATATTGCGAACATTGCTGAAACTTTCCGAGGTTCCACTTCTGGTTGCGTTTGCAGAACGTGGCGATAGATCAGTGTATTCGGAGTGTTGGTGAATATCAGCTCATTTGTCGTGGCTGACGGAGCATTCCAAATTTCGTTTAATCTGGATTCAATTAGCGGTTCGCTTGAATCATTGTAAACGGGTCGAAAAATGTAATTCAATATTCCTCCGTAACGGCGCGGTACAACAGAATGGCACAATTCCGAAAAGATTTTAGCAATTCCGCCTGACATTTTTTTTATTGAGACACTAGTTCACCAAGTTAGACTGTAGATTAAGTATGAAAATTAATGCGCTTTTTTAGAGAATCGTCGATAAATTTGTTATCAATGTCAGCGAATAATCACAGGATTTTGGCGTGGTATACTTAGTACTCATTATGATAATTTCTCTTACTAAGCGCACTCACCCTTTTCAACCGTTTCTGAATTTTACAGGTGAAAATAGTAGAAAATGCGACATGATAATACGTAGATTAAATTTTTATCGTTATAATGTCGTTGAATATATGCTATTTACCAAGAACAAAGTTTAAATAAAAATAATAGTTGTAAGCATTTCGGCGGTCCCATTTGGGATATTGAATACCCGGTGCTCATGTGGTGCTAGTGTTTTATCGCCAGCTATATGCTTCAGATGATTTGATCTTGTGTGTGAGATTCAGGTCGCTTGGTGTAATTTATATACCACAAACATTATGGTCGATTTCGTAAACAGACAACGATCTTATTTTCATGGATCACGAAACGAAAGCATACTTGCAACCTAGTGCTCTCATTTATACAGTGCATAATTGAAACGGTTGTACGTACATTTTCGTCATCAACAAAGTGTTCTTTGTTTCACTGATTGAATATTGATGACTCAGCTACATTATTCCGTGTTTAATATTGAATTTGGTTCATCAATCGGTTATTGTAATCAAGTTAAAATCTTTATTTTCTTTTATTCGAATTGTACTGGAAGATCGGTTTAAGGTTTGTTTTATTTTCATAACTCATACCTAAAAGAGACATAAATAAGGTTATTAATATTCAAAGTTTTAGGCGATTTACCAAAATTTCTCTTTTTCAATCACTTTCATGTGTCGCTATACGTCACCAATTGAACAATGGATTCACAGTTAATCTCGTTTTACCCTTTCCCCAATGTTTCTTGGCTACACCCTCTCCACTTATTAAATTCTGACTGTCAGAAACCGGTCGTGAAGTGCAATTGTGTGTAAGAATTGGAGTACCACCAAAAAAATGTTTGATAAGTTTATGTGGATGTGTTTAGTATTGAATTAATTTACCACCCTCGTAGCTTTCCTTACAACACCTAACCTTCACTTACAGGATTTATTCACGCGAAGGGATACGAGAAATTTACGGACCCATGAATATGTGCTGGTGGTAACACATTCCTACCTGAACTGTAGAAGGTACTTTTACTCAATCTTTGTCTGTTTTACTTGGAACAGTTTACCTTCTACCCTTGCTCACTCCACTAGCTTGTATCAATTTAAAACGAAATTAGACGAATTGCTATTCAACTATTCGTTTCCCGAACACTTATATACTGCTTTATCTAATTCCTTATTTTGTTTATACACTTACATTCCAATTCTTACCATCCTATGTTTGTTGTTAAGCTTGAATTACCTTGAAGTACCTCGTGCGTAAGCAATGTCGTGATAATCTAATAATTTTATATCTAAAAACAATTGCAAAACTATCGTGTCTTTATAGTCTTTTAACATGTAGTCATACAATCACTTCCGAAATAACAAATTTTTATCAGAACTTCTTCAGAACTTAATTCTATCCCAGTGTGTCTTCCCTGAAAACAAACAGAATTGTAGATTTTCTAAAACTGAAGATTGAAGAGAATTTGTAGATCATTCCTAAAAATCCGACCATGAATACGTTTTGTTGCAGGCGAACAAAAAGTAGATTGTGTTGAAGCGAGCAGCATGAATGCATCATAAATTCAACATTTTCGTATGTTAGACAACAAATTGACTGCACTTATTCGAAAGCATAATAAAGCACATCAAATCATGCTGCTGTCAACAAGGAACGCAACCATAAATTACTATAAATAATCTTGAATGCAAAACTAGAGTCATACCAGGTATTATTGCCGTCCAGATTGGTGAAGAACTCACTGGAAACCGCCAATGCTCTCACGATTCATTACTCTAAACTGTTCTTGCCAAATGTTTTAGTGGAATGTCGTAAGTATTCAGTGCACTGAGAATCGAAAAATTGGGCGAAAATTTGATTAATCCAGAGATTGTCGCAAGTCAATTACTCAGACTAAATGTAGGAATATCCCCGGTGATGATCTCATCACACCGGATTTGCTCAGGTTCTGTCATCGTCAGCTTCATGAACCACTTTCCAGCCTGATTAACTATTCGTTGCTTAAGAGAGTGGTACCCAAATATAGGAAGTCCGGCACGATTACACCTATCTTCAAAGGTGGCTGAGGATCAGACGCTTCAAATTGTCATCCCGTCACATTATTATCTACAATGTGTAATGTCATGAAAGGTATACTCTCGGAACGAATGGTTGCACCCTTCGAATTGGTTAATTTGTTTTCACCAGCGCAGCATGGATTTCCATCTCATCTCTCTTGTCTAACGATTCTTCTCATAGCCCCAGACGACTGGACAAAGGAGTTGGATTGAAGTTCTTGCATTCACGTCTGTCACTTAAATATATATCAGGCTTTTGACAGAGTCAAGATTCAAGATTCAAGATTTATGGTTCAAAAAGCAACTAACTTCACAATAACCATAGAGTAGAACTATAGGTAAAAATGTGTATATCTGTATAAATAAAATCAAAATCAAAGGATATATGATACTTAACTAATACTTTGGGGCAAAATTCGAATTAGATCTCATGTAATCGTCAAGTTTCGATTTGAATATAACTAAACTGTTTGAGCTTACAAAATTGGCAGGTAGGGAATTCCAAACAAAGCACACACGTACCGAATAAAATACCTGCAACAGTTCCGTTTGGAATGCAGCATTTCGAACTTGCAACAATAGCTAATCAATCAATCAATCACCATTGGCTTTCTCAAAAACTGATTAGTTTCGGAATATGTGAACCACTCATCTGAAGGTTGTGCGGCTACCTGTCAGATCGCCACGTCCGAGTTGAAGTAAACGGAGTGCTATCACAAATGATCTAAACCACCAGCGGAGTCGCACAAGGACACGCGCTATGCTCACTCCTCTTTCTAATATTAATAAACGATTTACCCTCACCTCATTACATTGAAAATGGTCAGGGTCGCGGATGATATGAAAATTAGGATGACAATCAGTTCTGCAGATAATTGTGAGGTAATGCAAATGGATTTCGACATAAATGATATGGAATTCGATATACGAAAAATAAGATACTTCATTTTGGCAAAAATAGGCATTGTACTTATCGATTGGGAACTGAAATCTTCACATGGAGCTCGTTGTAAAAAGATCACGTAATATGAATTATTCGAAAACTGAAATTCACGGTTCACCACCAGGATATATCTCGGATGGGGAACATATTTTTAGCTATCTCTTGCAGAATATTTTGAAGATTCTTGTTGTAATATTACCAAGGATAATGAACGCTATCTTCAGTTGACTATGGAGTATGTGGTAGAGAATGGAAGATTTCGACTTCTGTGTCTAATTGACTTTACCTAAGAAGGATTCGGTGCGATAATATTCTTATCTATTGAATTGTCTCTATCCAAGGATATCCACTGAGACACTGATGAGTATGTGACATGTGGACATACCTTATCCCTAAGCGTCACAAGTTTCTTTATTGATTGTCGGCGCCATTTTTCCGCCGTGCCTGCAATATTTCTTTGGAATTACCTACGTCAACATGTGGTGCATTCTACTTTTCTGGCGGCGTTCAAGGCTGAACCAGACTTACACATGCAAAAGAACATCTTCCTGAGCCTCACATTTGATATTCTCTATCACTCTCATAATGTTTAATTTTTCACATTATCGATTTCATTCCTATATTGTTTTAAGACAAGCGGATCATGATCAGACTGCATCTACCTGTTGAGTGCAAACGGAACGTAGTTGGTCTTGAGCTGTTGTGATGGAAAAGCATTCAAATACATATATTAGAGTCAGTTCATTTTAAGTGTAAATCCTTCTCAAAAATTTATGGGTTACACGAAAGTTTAAGTTACTAAAACGCATAACTCACTCCATATTGTCGATATCCTCTGGACCACGTAGCTACGTTACTAACAATGACGAAATATTTATCGTGGATGTACATCCGACTGTCCAATCAGCAATTAGTTCATCGCATTCATCAAAACAAATTTTGTTGTACTATTTACTGAGATATTCTTGGAATCTACAATAAGTACCAGTACATTTTTAAACTTGAATGGTGCATCTTGAGCATCTTCAATACCAGATGTGCAGACAGTGTGCGCTGGTAACAATTGAAATTCTAATCTACAGTTTAAATAGCAACCGATATTACAGGGGACTAATTACAGGAATGAGGCAAATCTAATAATGAAATAATGCGTTAGTCATGCAAATCTTTGAATTTGACAGGTAAAGCAGTCCGCGTCGGAAATCGGTAGGAAAACACTAAAATTTGGAGGAAACAAGAGCTTTTTTATAGGCTTCAAGGCTGACCACAACTAGCGAGAATTAGTTTTCAGGACTAGCATGTTTGTGACGAATAGCTTCGTTTTTTGTTAACGTCGTCATCGTAGAATACGACAGATAAACGTTCCATAGTTACCCATATAACTTTAACCCAAAAGTAAGATTACATCCGTTCTTTTTGCGCATAACGACAACAATGGGTCTTAAACTACGGTCTACCGAATTTAAAGAATCTGCATCGACGTACACATTCACACATCATGAAACGGTATTTGACTTGGTAGCGAACTCGCTGTTCCAATGGGCCGTGTTCACAACATCAAACATATACGCACCCAATCGCAACATACTACATGCGTCTGACAAGTTGAGGTCAGGTTTAATCTGATGATTGTTTCTATAATTGTGTACTAATGTGGTGTTCATTTTAGTGAAATCTGGCTGTCTAAGCAGCTTACCAACGATTATATACCATTGCAAAGTGTACAACAGGTGTGTTAGATTGAAGCTGGATGTGACACCCACGCACCAACATTGATTGTCTCTTGATTCATCCCCGAGTTCAACCTGCCCAAAGCTAATCCCGTTCACCCACGTTCATAGACGTTTATTACTCGCAAGTCAAATAACAAAACGCACGATTATCTTACATAGACAAACAAACAATCAGAACGGTGATCCTCAAAATGTCTGTCACGGTTATCCCTTCGAAATGATTTGTCAGTCGATTTCGTGACAACGGACCCACACCAAGCCCTTGCCACGCTGCGTTCGTTTAACTAACATTGACGAATTGCATATCGTTCGCAATCGATTGTAATATGTTTGTGACCGATTTTGTATTCATAATACAAGGAAATTTGTGTGCAATCGTTTAGAGTCGTTTTTAAGTAGCGTTTCAGATTGATGTGGATACACACTGTAGGAAAAATTGACAATTGGTCTTGGTCATTCCCACGAGACGTGACACACTGTAGGCGTACTATAGGCTGTTTAGCGGTAAGGTCAAATAAGTGGTGGTGGGTTGTCTACCACTTAATCATGTTCCCAGCATATCGTTCGATTGAGGCTGGCGTTGTCCACCTTTCCATAATACCAAACATGTTGTCGCTCGATCCGTTTTATTGCAATCCTCCAAAACTCGAAATATCACGATTTCGAAATTGTTGACGTCGGTATTTTCGTCGCCTATTGCTAGTTCGAAAGCTCTCGTGATTCTTACTCATCGCTAATGCACTTCGCACATTCACAATAGAATTAAGTAAAACGGGATAAAAGCGTTATTTATACGTGCTAAGTGGTCGTATTTGTGGTGCTGTAACACTTTTGGTCATCTCTTCGCTGAATCTGCGTTTTGATCTTGTCAGTCGCTCAGAACCAAAATTAAAAATTCGAGAACATAGCTCAGTTTGCTCACGCCTTCAAACGCAAAGATCGCATCGAGCTACGCATTTTGGTACTCGATTCTGCATTCTATCTTGGGTAGTTAACGAGTTATCGTGGATTATTTGTTAAATGACGAGATCACGAGTTCGAAAAAAGCCAGGTCGATCAGTCCTTCAAACACCAAGGTTCAACCGGCAAGCCCAATTCAGTGAACTATCATGTGTGACCAAGATCCAACACATAGATAGATAAATCGATTGATTTATCTGTGACCGTGCGGATTGTTCACCTGGATCCGGTAAGTAATGATAGTGCTCCGTTTACATGTACTTTTGCCGGATTAAATTTGCATGCAACGTGTGATTAAACTTTGAGTGGTGAGTGTGTAAGGCTTGTGGACTATATTAGATATCCCTCCGTTTATTATTTCTGTAATAACTAATAAGATATAAATGGCCAGTGCAAGAATTTAATTCGGGTGACGGATAAGTACCTGATACAATAGAACGTAGATTGTTGCAACTGGAAGAACAGTTTGCAACAAACGATAAATTCAATTCAACCACTTATTTAACCCGAAACGTCTGTAGTGAACAAAAGAACATGTTCAATCTCACCATTATTATTATGCAATGCCAATAAATATGTTAAACTGTTTCGAGATGACAACCATGCAAGTGATAAAATTTTCTCAAAACCGTCCAACTCAAAAGCCCCTTTAAAGAAAGTGTGCCTTGAATGGGGTTTCGCCCTGGTTTGAGTGAGTAAAATCGAACAAAACCCATCGATCGCGATAAACGCAGCCGTATTCCTTTAAATATTCTCGGACTGCACGGTTTCGATTCAAAGTGTAAATCAAAATAGCATGGAACATTCATATAGGACCGACATCGCTTTAAGTGTAATCTGTACAAATATATCAGAGTCTACAGATACACTTTTTCAGCGAGACAAGCACATAATCTCACGGGATGCACTCGAATTTGTTGGGATATTTGCTTGAAACCGATAGTACCGTCTTCAATATCACGCCTAACTGTGTTGTGTTTTTGGAGCGAGTTCCGGCTGACCCAACACTCACGAAAGTGGTAGAAGACGACTGACAGAATGCATCGTTTATTTACAGCTCATTTGTATATATATGTACAATGAACGAAAGTGAAGCCAAGCTACTGAAGCCAAGCTGCTATATTGATTAAATCGGCGATTTATGTTCACTTGATTAAAAACGATCAATACTTCCAAATCAGTGCGAGTTTTGGCGTGCATAGATTGAACGACCTTGACACCTCCCCCTGCGAAAAAAGGACGTTCACCTTCGGTCTATGTACGCCTTGTTTCTTGGATCGATTTGAAATGGTTGAACCATTGTTCTTCTTCGTGTTGGGTATCTTCTTTCTGGAGTCTCGTTTGTGCGATGTTGTTCAGCAAGACGGTTGTCGACTCTTTGCCTTTGTTCATCAGTGCTGATAGGTTGGTCTACTTCCAGTAGTTCGTTAAGACTGTGACTGGGAACAGATGGTTCTTCGGGGCAGAGTCTTGTTCGCATTTGGTTTGCGTGCCGAACAATCTGCTTTCCATCGGCCATGACTTCGTACAATACCTTACCGCGTCTTCTCGTTACGACCGCTGGTTTCCAAACCAATCCGTGTTGCCGAAGGCATGTAATCCATACGTTTTCGCCAGGCCTGAATGATCTTCGGCGAGCGCCGTTGCGTCGGTTGTATTGATTTTCCATCTTCCGATTGGGGATCAACTTTACCGGAGGTCTGGGGTACATTGCATCAAAGGTAGCCCGGAGTTTTCGCCCCATTAGAGATTCTGCTGGGGATTGACCATTCGGTGAATTCGGGTTTGGTGTAATCCGGTAACTGAACAAGAATTGATCTAGAATGCTATCCAGTGGTCCTTCGGATTCAGCCTTCTGAAGTGCTCGTTTCAGAGTGTCCACAAATCTTTCAGCCTGCCCATTAGATTGAGGGTAATATGGTGCCGTTCTGATATGATTTATTCCATTCTGAATGCAAAATTCTGTGAACAGCTTGGAGGTGAATTGAGAACCGTTGTCGGACACCAAAGTTTCTGGGAGACCATGCTGAGTGAAGATTCGTCTCATCGTTCGAACTGTCTGGGCTGCAGAAGTGTGGTTCATCATAGTTACCTCTGGCCATTTAGTGTATGCGTCCACCATGACGAAGAAATGCACTCCTCTGAATGGACCAGCAAAGTCAACGTGCACACGTGACCACGGTTTTATTGGCTGCGGCCAAGAGTGTAGTTCGGTCTTGACAGGAAGTCTTGCTATCACAGCACACTTGGAACAAGACCGGCAAAGATCTTCTACTTGTTGGTCTAACTGGGGCCAGAAGACGTAACTTCGTACTAATGCTTTCATTCGGTTTATCCCGGGGTGACCACGGTGAAACTGACGTAGAACACGTTCACGTAAGCCCTCTGGAATCACAACTCGATCCGCGAAGAAAAGGCAAGAGTCTGTTTGCGAAAGTGAGTTCCTTCGTCGGAAATATGGGGTCAACTCACTGTTTGGACATTTCTTTGGCCATCCTTTTTGCAAGTAGGATAATACTCGTTGAAGTATTGGATCAGATTTTGTTGCGTTCTTTATCATATTCGACGTCACAGTGAGTGATGTTCCCAAGTGAGTGGACGAGAAGGCTCCGTCAATATCTGCGGTGAGGGCGGCGATCACTGCGTCTTCGGGTTCGACTTTGTTCGCATCAATAAGGCGTGAGAGGGCATCAGCCTGTCAGATAGCCTCAGTTCGTATGTACTTAATATCAAATTGATAGCCCAGAAGTAACGTAGCCCAACGTTGTAAGCGACTCGCTGTATATATAGGGATACCCTTCTTGGATCCAAATATTGTTAATAGCGGCTTGTGGTCTGTGAGCAATGTGAATTTTCGTCCGCACAGCATCTTGTGGAACTTTTGAACTGCAAAGACTATGGCCAAAGCTTCCTTTTCGATTTGGCTGTAATTCCTTTCTGATGGAGTGAGAGCTCGCGCAGCGTGTGCTATTGCCTTCTCTGATCCGTCTGGAAAACGATGGGAGATCACTGCTCCTATCCCATAGCTAGAGGCATCCGTTGCGACTGTGATCGGCAAGTTAGGATTGTAATGTGTCAACAAGAGGTCTGATGTTATCAATGCCTTCAGTTGATCGAATGCTTGTTGGCATGCTTCGGACCACTGCCATTTGACATCTTTTGACAGAAGTTGATTCAATGGCTGCCGTAATTGGTGCATATTTGGGAGGAATTGACTGTAATAACTTATCATCCCCAAAAAGGATCGTAAGGTAGGGAGGTCCGTTGGATGTGGTAGCTCGGCGATCGCCTTGGCATTGTCTGGGTCTGGGCGCCGACCATCTTGATCAATGATAAATCCCAGGAACTTTATCGATCGCATGAATAGGCGACACTTTTCTGATCTTAGATGAAAACCATATTGTCTGATTCGCTCAAGAACTGTCTCAAGGCGGCTTGTGAGTTCTTCTGGTGAGGCTCCCATTACAATGATGTCATCCATATATGCTGCTGCACCTGGAACTCCGGATAGCATAGTATCTATCACTTGCTGGAAAATTGCCGGGGCCGTTTTTACGCCAAATGGCAATCGATTAAACTGGTAAAGTCCCTTGTGAGTGTTGATAGTGAGCAATTTTCTACATGACGGTTCCACTTCCAATTGTAAATAGGCGTCGGCTAAATCGAGGGTAGCGAATAATTTTCCTCCATTGAGTTTGGCGAATATGTCTTCTGGTAGTGGTACAGGGTACTGATGAGGCTCGAGGCATGCATTTAATCCGGTTGAAAAATCAGCACACAATAGGATCTTTTCGTTTGGCTTACGAATAACAACGATAGGAGCTGCCCAAGATGAAAAGTCAACACGTTCAATGATGCCTTCAGATTCTAAACGGTTCAGCTCTTGCTCGACACTCTCTTGTGCTGCATAGGGGACCGGACGCCGTGGTTTGAAAACAGGTTTTACATCCGGAAGCAAATGTAACGAGGCCTTGAACCTTGAGCACCGACCAAGTTTTGACTGAAACACATCTGCGAATTCAGTGAACAATTTTGTGGCCAACTGATTTGGAGTTCTTGAAGAAGAATTTGTCTGGCACACTGTTGCGGTTGTTGTTGAACACAGATCTTTCAGAGGCACGCTAAGTAAATTCAGACGTTCG
>JACCGJ010003847.1:0-62168 GCA_013407085.1 Atriophallophorus winterbourni | reverse complement strand
ACCTTCGAGTGCGTATTAGACAGACCCTTTCAGAGCCATTCCCAATTCAGTGTGGAGTACCTCAGGGGTCCGTTCTTGGCCCGCGTCTATTTTTGATATTTATCAACCATTTCTCCTGTTCGCGGATGATATCAAGATTTGGCGGGTCATCAACTCACCAAGCGATACAAGGAAACTTCAATTCGACCTGGATTCATTACACGCATGGTCTACGATCAATCGCATACCATTCAACACTGACAAATGCCACGCATTACGCATTCGTCTTCCTGGCGACCCTGGCTATAATCTGGGTGGCAAGATGCTCGCTGTCACGATGCAAGAAAAAGATCTTGGGGTGATTATAAAAAATGACTTGGGCTTCTCTGCTCAGTGTAGTAGAGCTTTGACCGTGGCAAATAGAAACGTTGGGCTTTTAAAACGTGCGTTCGGAACAATCGATCCACGTCTCTTCCAGTTTCTACTTCAGGCGTACATCAGGCCACACTTGGAGTATGCTGTTTGAGTCTGGAACCCATGGTTGAAACGTGACCAGCACGCTCTAGAACAGCCGCAGAGACGTTCTACAAGGCTTGTCAAGGGGCTTAGCTTCGTCAGCTACGATGAACGTCTTACAACTATCGTCGTATCCGAGGCGATTCTATCAGATATTGACGAGAGAAACTCATCCATGTAGGGGTATGCTGAAAATGGCCCCATACTCAGCAAATCGTGGTCATCACTTGAAGTTAGCACATCTGCCCAGTAGATTGGACTGCCGCAGATACTCCTTTGCCGTCCGGATTCCTCGTACTTGGAACGCACTACCCCTTTCGGTTATTTCTGCCCCATCCCTAATTATTTTTAAAAAAACGCATTGACCTCCATTTTTTCAGACGATACATAATTCTTGATTATGCTTTTTTACGCTTATATTCTGTGATACTGCACCATATCTTTCTCTCTTTCCACAGCGTTTCCCGTCCCAGCAAATATGGATCACATTTCCCTTCCACCACTTTGCTACACTGCCGAAACTTCTTCAGACAAAATGTGCTAACTATACTGTGGTTATTCCATTAAGCTTGTAGCTTTTTTCCACAATACACTATTGACTATTAACAGTAACTAGTCTCCGCATTAACAAAGAAAAAAATACCCACAAAATTTCATGAAATGAATGAGTACGACGGAGCGAAAATCTCGCTAGCAAGTATTCAACATCACATAGCAAAATGGAACGTGATAAAGACAACTCACTTATAACAATTCACAGAACTAAAATGAAATCAGAGCCTTCAAACTCAAGGTAATGAATTTTATCATTCTAGTGTGTTAAAACAATGACATAATTTTTACAAAGAATGGCTGTTTGAAGATCTTCAGTAATGAATCGATCGAAAGACAACAAATAACCGCAATAAGGTGAAAGAAATTTAAGTTTTCTTGGAAGAGCCCCGAGTTCGTTTGACGCTAATATAAAATGCAAAGAAATTCTGGACTCTCGGCTCATTAACCACATACCCTCCTTTGCAAACTGAACTGAACTGAGCAAAATGATTTCAACCTACATCCGCCCTCATATCATATATGTTATGCTGACATGGAATCCATTGTTGAAAAAAGTTATTCACCTATTACAAACTCCACAGCTCAGAGAGTGAATATGACACGAAGGTACGAAATTCTAAAATATACGTGAATATTGTGTACCGCATTTTCTGCAGTAAAAATTTAATATCCTTTACTGGCAACTGAATTATTCCGCTGAGAAGCAGTGTGCGCTCTTGTTGCAGTTTGTACAAGCTCTTAGATTTTTATACCGTAATAAACTATTGAATTATTGAGCCGAAATATTTGTATGTTACACGGTACTTGCTTTAAGTCAATTTCCGAAAATAACGTTCAGTTGATTTCATTTTTTATTTTACATTATGTGATGGGCTCTGTGAATTTTCAGTTATTCATTAGTTTATTATGCTATAACAAGCTAAGAGCTTGTACAAACCGCAGGGTAGAATGAGCGGTGGGCCGAAAAAGCAAAGAAAGAAATGTTTTTGGTTCCATTGCCTTAGAGCGGGCCACAATCGCGTTTAGCCTGCACCACCAATGTTTTTGTGGGATTTTAGACAGCTATGGCGTCAAACCAGGACACAGCTACCCAGCACATCTTCCGAAACAGGTTCAGTTGAAACCGCGTGCGTTCGGACTTCCGATACTGGGATCGTTGCCACGAGGTAGTGAATTGTTGAATTGTTGGTTACCCAGTGTACGCCGCATCACATGTTATTCAATGACATATTCCAGCCATTGACGTGGTCGCCATCCAGATGAACAGGTTTCATTTAACGGTGGATGGCCTTTCCCAAAGAGCCGGTAAGCTTTGTCCAGTGCATGTGGTTGCAGCGAAGTTTCTACCTGACAGAGCATACTATGTTTTCACAATCACGGTGGATAATGTGCACTTCAGAGCAAGATGTTGAGTTCTCTGCTTCTGAAGCTTCATATCATGATCTCGCGTTTTGGCATTCGTCTTGATCGTGAAAAACTTCGACAGCTCATTGCCATATTCTCCCAGCAAGGTCGGCATAGTCGTCAACAAATTATACCTGATTCGGCTATACTCCAGCGTAAACAAGTCGAGTTTTCTTCGGCGCCCTTCATGTATTAACGATTTCATGCCGAGAGCCATGTTTGTTGCACGGCGTTGCACTCGCTCCAGCGCATTATACTCCCGTATACTGTGGGTAAGCAGCTAAAAGTCCATACTCACGGATGGGTCTGATGTCTCGGTATAGTATGGTATCAAAGCACAAGCCTAATCCAGGCAAAGTGCCGCACAGTCACCGGCTGCACGTGGGCTAAGATACTGTCAGGTTTCCCATGCCTAGGCAGATATGAGGAAGAAAAAAGAACATGAAATAGTAGCGAGACTCCAGCCTATTTCAGGATGCAGCTCACCACCGATGGCCAATCAATTTAGCACTGTGATAGCCGCACAGCACAAAGTACTGCACGATTGCACATCCGCGGTAGCAATTATCAAGTGCTTGGCTGTCACAATAATTTGGCATTTGGTCAGGTAGGGCATAAATCCGAGACATGGATACCCACTACATCCTCCTGAGCAGGGTGTGCGATCGTGCAGCATTATGTGCAGTGCGGCTAACATCGTGCTAAATTGATTGGCCAGAGGTGGTGAGCTGCATGCTGAAACAGGCTCAAGTCTAACTACCATTTCCTGTTTTTTTCTTCCTCATATCTGTCTAGGTTTTGGCAACCTGACAGTATCTTAGCCCACGTGCAGTCTGACTGTGCGGCACCTGGCCTGGATCAGGCTTGTGATTTCATACCATACCATACCTGAACAGAACGCGATCAAGTTGCTTCTGGTGTATCTGAAATGATGTAGAACTGAAGAAGATTTGAAAAATGACATTTCAAATATGGATGGCACGGAAAAGGTACTCACTGTTGCCAAAGATAAAAATATTTCCACGATCAAGGCACACAGAAATGATGTTCGTGAAAATGTGCGTGTAGCTTTGATTTGAAAAGAATGAGTGAATGAATGCACAAGCCTAGTCCTGGCGAAGTGCCGTATAGTCATAAATTGAAAAGACTTAGTGAGTGAGAATGATACATCTTCGAGAAGATTGTTCCACGCGACACGAACACGGACAGAGAAGTGTCTTCTGTGGTGGATGCGTGAGGTCTGTAGAACTAGTTTAGGAAAGTGGCCAAGTAGATTTGAAACATTTTTGTTTAGGGCGAACAGAAATGAACGAAATGCCTGGTGTCGATAGAATTCGTCGATATTTCAAGGGAACAATTCCAGTTACGTCAGTCTTTCAGGGTATGTAACGTAAAATAGACCTTTTACTAATTTAGTTGCTCATCGCTGCGGTGCTCAAAGCATCGTTTCGTGTTTTAATATACACCGTTTCCAAACTTCATGTGTGGCCGAATGAATGCCAACCAAACGATAAATCGATCACTTCAATTCCTGTTGGTGAACATCGTTTCAGAAATGACAACAGTAGATTAAAACGAAAAACTTTCTTCTGTATATTTAAATGAAAGAAGAAAAGAAAAGAAAAGAAGAAAAGAAAAGAAAGAAAGAAAGAAGAAAAGAAAAGAACCAATATCGTTTCAACAAGCGGATCAGGAAACGGAATAATCGTTAACTACGTAGTTTGTTAGAAATGTAAGAGTCATTGCAAGGGATAAATTCTAATTAAAACGTTAATGCGCCACTCTGGTCCTGCTCAAAATAATGTGGTGAGTAGACGGGTGCTGGATTTATGCTCTACCGCTCTACATAACACAAAAATCAAACGATGATTCAGGATGAACGCTTCGGTTGTCCCGTTAAAATGTCAAGTACCACAAACTTCACTGAATTTTAACATTTATAAGCTACTATACATGTGAAACTTCGGTTTTTAAAAGCTTCTTTTGTTCTTAAACAGTAATGCACTAATAAACTATCGTAAACGCAGTGTACATCTTTGTTTATAATCAGTGATCTCATAAGGGGAACGTGATGTATTGTTGCTGTTCTATAAGTGATTATTCCTTCCACGTCTAGGATAATCTGCTGAAGCATGGAGTCCACAATAACAAAAGGATAATTTTAACTTGAAATTGTACAGCTTGTCTGCAGATCAATTATTGCAGCTCGGCTCTGTCCGCGAAAAAACTTCAGATGATTTCGCTCTTAAGGGACCTCGATTGACCAATATTATCTTGACGTCGCAATCATCAAATGAACGCAGCAGATAAAAAAATCTTTTTATCATAAATGGGGCGTCTCTGCAGCTTTTTATCAAAATTTCTGGACGATCGATTGATCGTAAGCCACATACTATCCTCTACTGGCAAAAGTAAAACGACTTCATTGAATGTTCTAAATAATTAAAGCTTTAAGTGTTGACAAAGTTAATGGCTTCCCGAGACTAATTTTCAGACTGAGCACGAAAAGTCACTGAAATTTACTTGCTGAGCATCAACGTAGATTTTTCTATAAAACGTTTAACCTCAAAGTAAAAAATATATATGAAGTAAACTTCCAGAAGTTCATAGAGCATTCATTTTAATAAAAGTTTCAAACATGGTCTGAACCTCAAAAATGGTAATAGTAGCAAAAATTAAGAGGGTTTTTATTCAGTCGAAAACATTCCGTTGTTATAAGCAAATCTGGTTCTGTTGAACTTTCACCTCGCTAGTCTGGCTAAAACTGTTATTTTCAAGGATCGGATATAAGGAGTTTTGCGCCTTTGTAGTGAGTGATAACGATAAAAGGATATCGATACATCAATATGCCTTTTTCAGCAATCGAAACGAAACGACAATCTCTAATTTCACAAATTAAGATAACACAAAATATAAGACTGTACAAATTACTACACATTAAAGCCAAACCAGCTAAACTGTTGGTGACACAATCGTCGAAAAATACGATGACAGCTCTTCTCTGCGGAATGAACACCAATATAAATTATAGACGCTCGGTCGCCTGGTCACGCACATGCAGACCTACGCAAACTGATCAGACGTGAATTTCAATATGAAGGTCATTGGTGGCGCCAGTACAGAACGTATTTGCTGCCAATTCCGTTTTTTCTTCATATTTTCTTATCGGATATAAAATATACGTGAATATTGTGTACCGCATTTTCTGCAGTAAACATTTAATATCCTTTACTGGTAACTGAATTATCCCCCTGAGAAGCAGTGTGCGCTCTTGTTGCAGTTTGTACAAGCTCTTAGATTTTTATACCGTAATAAACTATTGAATTATTGAGCCGAATTATTTGTTTGTTTCACGGTACTTGCTTTAAGTCAATTTCCAAAAATAACGTTCAGTTGATTTCATTTTTTTTACATTCTGTGATAGGCTCTGTGAATTTTCTATGTAGAATCAGGTAAGTAACGTTTTCTAATCATTATGCACATCATTAAATCCTCTTCTGTATAGACGGCATAAGGTTCAATTGTTCATCATTTTAATATGCTATAACAAGCTAAGAGCTTGTACAAACCGCAGGGTAGAATGAGCGGTGGGTCGAAAAAGCAAAGAAAGAAATGTTTTTGGTTCCATTGCCTTAGAGCGGGCCACAATCGCGTTTAGCCTGCACCACCAATGTTTTTGTGGGATTTTAGACAGCTATGGCGTTAAACCAGGACACAGCTACCCAGCACATCTTTCGGAACAGGTTCAGTTGAAACCGCGTGCGTTCGGACTTCCGATACTGGGATCGTTGCCACGAGGTAGTGAATTGTTGGTTACCCAGTGTACGCCGCATCACATGTTATTCAATGACAAAGTCCAGCCATTGACGTGGTCGCCATTCCGATGAACAGGCTTCATTTAACGGTGGATGGCCTTTCCCAAAGTGCCGACAAGCATTTGTCCAGTGCATGTGGTTGCAGCAAAGTTTCTTCCTGGAAGGGCATTCTATGTTTTCACAATCATGGTGGATTATATTATTATTATTATATTTGCACAATCTGATACAGATATAGTGCCGTTCAACATAAACAATAAGATGTACAAAGCGAGAAGGGGGGTACAAAGCGTTGTCATCGGCATCGTTGAACGTAGGCATGATACTACCCGTTTGCCTACACCGAAGTAGGGGAGATTTCTTTTAGGGGGTCCCACCCCGAGCCTTTACCCACAAGGCAGTGGAGCGAAAGAGGTTCGCACCTATCGGTGGCCGGTAACCGACGAAGCGGTTCATACGCCCTTTTCTGGGAATTTCCAGTTCGGAGCCCGATAACCCCGTTGATAGGTTGGTGACTTCAGTTTTTGCCTGTGCACCATACAATTTCCTTGGATAAAACAAGTGGCAGTGACTTTTGGAGCGGCGAGTCACATCCGCCGCGTCGTGATGTCATCATTGGATTTTTGTGGCTTTTTATAGTGAGAACGCTTGCCAGGCGAAACACGCCACACCCTCAGACACCACCGCCGAACCTTTCGCTGAGCTCGGAGAACCGAGCCCACCCAGCTGGCACCACGTGGAGGTATTTCGGCAAGCCAGCCAATCATGGTGGATAAGGTGCACTTCACAGCAATCTGTTAAGTTCTCCGCTTCTGAAGCTTCATATCATGACCTCGCGTTTTGGCATTCGTCTTGATCGTGAAAAACTTCGACAGCTCATTGCCATATTCTCCCAGCAAGATCGGCATTGTCATCAACAAATTATACCTGATTCGGCTATACTCCAGCGTAAACAAGTCGAGTTTTCTTCGGCGCCCTTCATGTATTAACGATTTCATGCCGAGAGCCATGTTTGTTGCACGGCGTTGCACTCGCTCCAGCGCATTATACTATTTCTATTTCCCCCCTCATACCTGTCTAGGTCTGGGCAACCTGACAGTATCTTAGCCCACGTGCAGTCTCTGACTGTGCGGCACTTTGCCTGGATCAGGCTTGTGCTTTCATACCATTATACTCCCGTATACTGTGGGTAAGCAGCTAAAAGTCCATACTCACGGATGGGTCTGATGTCTCGGTATAGTATGGTATCAAAGCACAAGCCTAATCCAGGCAAAGTGCCGCACAGTCACCGGCTGCACGTGGGCTAAGATACTGTCAGGTTTCCCATGCCTAGGCAGATATGAGGAAGAAAAAAGAACATGAAATAGTAGCGAGACTCCAGCCTATTTCAGGATGCAGCTCACCACCGATGGCCAATCAATTTAGCACTGTGATAGCCGCACAGCACAAAGTACTGCACGATTGCACATCCGCGGTAGCAATTATCAAGTGCTTGGCTGTCACAATAATTTGGCATTTGGTCAGGTAGGGCATAAATCCGAGACATGGATACCCACTACATCCTCCTGAGCAGGGTGTGCGATCGTGCAGCATTATGTGCAGTGCGGCTAACATCGTGCTAAATTGATTGGCCAGAGGTGGTGAGCTGCATGCTGAAACAGGCTCAAGTCTAACTACCATTTCCTGTTTTTTTCTTCCTCATATCTGTCTAGGTTTTGGCAACCTGACAGTATCTTAGCCCACGTGCAGTCTGACTGTGCGGCACCTGGCCTGGATCAGGCTTGTGATTTCATACCATACCATACCTGAACAGAACGCGATCAAGTTGCTTCTGGTGTATCTGAAATGATGTAGAACTGAAGAAGATTTGAAAAATGACATTTCAAATATGGATGGCACGGAAAAGGTACTCACTGTTGCCAAAGATAAAAATATTTCCACGATCAAGGCACACAGAAATGATGTTCGTGAAAATGTGCGTGTAGCTTTGATTTGAAAAGAATGAGTGAATGAATGCACAAGCCTAGTCCTGGCGAAGTGCCGTATAGTCATAAATTGAAAAGACTTAGTGAGTGAGAATGATACATCTTCGAGAAGATTGTTCCACGCGACACGAACACGGACAGAGAAGTGTCTTCTGTGGTGGATGCGTGAGGTCTGTAGAACGAGTTTACGAGAGTGGTCAAGTAGATGAGAAACATTTTTGTTTAGGGCGAACAGAAATGAACGAAATGCCTGGTGTCGATAGAATTCCTCGATATTTCAAGAAAACAATTTGGGCTACGCCAGTCTTTCAGGGTATGTAACGTAAAATAGACCTTTTACTAATTTAGTTGCTCATCGCTGCGGTGCTTAAAGCATCGTTTCGTGCTTTAATAGGCACCGTTTCCAAACTTCATAAGTGACCGAATGAATGCCAACGAAATAAGACCAGTTCAAACTTGTTAATGGACTCTTCCTAAAAGACCTACCACGGTGATGACGGAATTGGCCGCTTTCATGCACATGGCGGAGACAGAGATTGCATTGAGCGATGACTCCCAGGTCGCGTTCAGTTGTTGTCACATGCAGTAATTGTTCCCCAATAATATAATGTGAAGCAGCGCCCATACGAGTGGAAAACTGTCGCGTTGTAGAATATGATCCGAATTGAGTTCAAAAGGAAGTCACGTGTAAATATGAAAAGTTTAGTAGGTGTATGTAAAAGGAGTACAGCACAAACAAGTAATCATCATGATTTGTTTTGAAACAGCTTGCACGATTAAAGAAATGTTCTGGTCAAAATTCTCGGTTTCTCAAACTGTAGGGGCGAACACGTTGCTGTTTTTCTAGTTATTCCGAGTAAACAGGGGTAAGGGTTTCATGCGATGACGTCGGGAACATTTTAACTGATCGCGAAGCATTGTTGTGGTCTTTCTGTTTTTCATCCGAGGTCCTTTGATCAATCTCCCTATCAGAGTCAGGATGATCACAAAGTTCTATTGTCGTTCCTACAACTGTTGGGGCTAAAAGGCGGTGTGATACAGTTTCCGTTCTGCCATCTTGATGAACAATACGAGCGCAATGTGAGTTACAACTCAGGTGTTTCACTTCTTCCACTAACGTTGATACTTAGATAACCGATCGCATCGCTGCAGGCGGACCGAACCTGGCGTAGTTAGTTTGAAGGCCGAGAAATCCCAGAACATTAACGTTGAGTATACTAAAACGTGCGTTCATGAGGTGTGTGGTTCGTAGATGTGCACAGCAATGACTGAAGGCTGTGTAGAGCATCCGGTAAAACAGTCTCCCAACGATTTGTCGGCAAATTATGAGCTTTCAAAGCAAGGCTGATTGTTTTCCAAAGTGTGCCATGTAATGAGCTCAAGCGATCAGGAGAATAGTGAGAAGACAAAGGCCTTGGATGAGTGCTTTATCGAACTTGGAACAAGAGTACAGGCTGAAAAATAAAGAAAGAGTTTAGCAGGGTACAATAACTTGTACAAAAAAACATACTACAAGCCATTGAGACGTTTGACCTGGCCGTTGCGTTGTGGATTATAAGCTGCTGTGTGGCTCATGGCGATTCCTTTCCCAGCCAGAGAGTTTTAAAGTTCAGAAGATAAAAAGGATGAGCCTGTCAGAGTGGATATAGGCTGCATCCCGAACAAAGTAAAAAGTTGTATGAAACAGTCAATTGCAGTAGCTGATGACATAACCGCACATGGAAAAAAAAGAATTCTCTATTAATGTTAGCAAATAGCGATTTCGAGTACTTGAAGGTAACCGACCTTTGAAATCTACACTTGAGCGCTCAATAAGGGTACCGGAAGACTTGAAAATCCTTTGCACGCATGCAATTGGCAATGATTCGTCCAATGAATCGTCCACAGAATAAGGTAGATTTTTGCACCGGACGAAATAAAACATTCGGGTGACACCTGGGTAGCACAGAGCGTCGTGCAACTCCCTCAGTTGTTCAGAGTTCGAAACTGACTCACAGACGTTACATTATAAAGTGTCGGCAACGTGGATTTCCTTACCCGGTCAATAACATCATACTTGTATTCAGAAAGTTCGATTATCCAGCGTTGTATCTTATCGTTTTTAATTTTACTCATTTGGCCGCCACCATACATAAATGTAACTGAGTGCTGGTCAGTGACCAGCTGAAATGGTCTACCAAGTAGATAGTGCCTCCGTTTCCTGATAAATTCAACAATGGCGTATGCCTCCTTCACTACAACCGAGTGAATGTTTTCTCTATTATTGAATGTCCTCGAGAAAAATGCACCGGTTTTGTGTTGCTAAGAGGTGCGGCGATGGCGACATCGGAAACATCTGTTTCGACGACCAATGTTTCGTTATGATCTATCGTAATAAGCATGACGTATTCAAGTTCGCTTTACAGATTTTCAAAGGTAGAGGGACTGTTTGGTTTTTGATCAGTTTATTTATTTGTCAGAAAACGGGGCTATCCAATAAGAGTAGTAAGCAAACATTCCAATCACGTGTTGCAATTCTTTAGCGTTAAGTAGGGTTGTAGCTTACGAATGGTATGATGGTATGAAAGCACAAGCCTGATCCCGGCAAAGTGCCGCGCAGTTAGAGACTGCACGTGGGCTAAAATACTGTCAGGTTGCCCAGGCTTAGACAGATATGAGGAGGAAAATAGAATAGGTTCCAGACGTTCTGGGTCAGGTCTAATCACACCCTTGGGAAACCTGACACTATCTTAGCCCACGTGCAATCTCTGGCTGTGCTGCACTTTGCCTGGATCAGGTTTGTGCTTTCATACCATACACCATTGGAAACCTTGTAGACCATGAGACAGATCTTCTTGCCGTCGGTGACAGTCTTACTATCATTCAGTGTTATTTCATCCTTGTAGCCTTCATGAACGAATCGAGACGAGCTCATGCTGTTCCTAAGTGTTACCACAAACTGTAGCGTTTTCTATGTAGCCATACGTCTTGTTCAAACATTCGGACTTCATAATACCACAAATAGAGCGCTGAAAAAAAACTACACCATTTTTAACCGAACGGTATGTTGCAAAACTGGAATAGGTTTCCACAAGATTCAAAAGCGGTATATGGACGGTCGGTTGCAGATATTGGAATTTGATGATAAGCAGATAAAATATATAAAGCACTATAAATTCCGAAGTGTGTGATCTCTTTAATCATTTTATCCAGGCGCGGCAATGGATACGCATCCAATTATGTAAACGAATTGAAGGTCTGACTATAATCCACTACCGTTCGACATTTGTGGTTCGTATTCTTTGTGACAAGCACTTGCGCTCTCCATGGTGATGTTGAAGACTCAATTACGCCTTGTCACAAACGGTCAACTGCATTGAATGAGTACGGACTAACTTTAAAGCCGCGATACTTGACTTAGTTACTTTTGTGTGACTAGCTCCACGGTTGGATTAGCCGGCTTTATTGACGTCTCGAATCACGCCACGATCGGAGGCGAGATCGTTGCAGATATTAATTCAGTCTCGTTCCCACCTGCGAACGCCGTAAACGGTGCGCAGTCCCAGGGTGTCTACATCCTCCTTTACATTCGGCAGCCAGGTCTTCACTTGACCGCCTTTTAGTCGACGTCAAATACGAACGGGTTTCGGGTCGAGGACGTGGCCAAACTAGTGTAGTCTTCGCCTTTAGATATGAACGGAAAGCAGAGGTAAACCGTTGCATCGCGCTCGTACGGCATCGGTAAATACTCGGTCAGTATATTAGATGTCCAAGTTTACCCTAAGGCGCCAATGGTCGAACATTTCTAAAGATCATACATCCTGTTACCTAAGCGGCCACGTCTCGCATCCGTAAAGCAGTACAAGGCGGATCGCTGCTTGATAAACACTTATCTTAGTTTTGAGGCTGATCCCAGGCCTGCGCAAAGGGCGCCTTTTAACTGCAAAAACGCGTTGCGCGCACAATCAAACGTTAACTTCATCTTTCGCCTGATCATTAGGTAAAATACTGGAACCGAGCTATTTGAAGACTGGAACATACTCGATCTGACAACCCTGGACGTTTAATTGTTGGACGCCTGGTGTAACGGTATAAAAACGTGCCTTAGTTTTTGTTGCGTCTATTTCGAGGCTGACTTTTGTAGCGGAGCAACTAATGCGGTCTAAAATTCCTTGCAGCATTTCGGCATTTTCGCCAAAATCAACTAAATCTTCAGCGTAGTCTTCATCGGAGATCCAGAGATCCGTTGAAACTTAAACCCCTTGATAGTCCTTCAATGCCTGGTTCATAATCCAGTCCACGACATAGTTGAACAGAACCCAGTCTAGCGGGTGGCGTGAAAAGGTGCCTAGGATTATTAATACCGCATTCTCAGCAGCGAATTTCAGTCTGGACCAATGTTGTTCAACTGGGGCATCACTCCCATCCAACTGCTCAGCAATATCATCAATTAGCTTCTCACGTTGGTCCTGTCTTTCTAAGACTGGCAAGTTTAAACACTTTCTATGTATTTTCCTCTGGTGGCTTAGCAGGCGAAGTTGGAACTTTGCGCGAACGAGAGTTTGATCAGTGCCTGCTGCGTTCTCCGTTTCGGTCCACGATGGGGCCTAAGGTCCAGCACTGAAGACATCCAGCATGCACGAATTCTGATATAATCAATCTAATTCGACATTCTGTCATCATTCGAAAGCTATGTTATCAAGTGTTTCTTCCTGTGTTGAAATTTAGTGTTGCAGACACAAGTGGTTGGTTGGTTGCAGCATCTGCTGATCCAGTACGTGCATTCCAATCGCCGGCCACAAACAATATATCATTTGCAGTTGCTCTATCGACGACGAATTGAAGCAGGTTATAAAAGTCGTCTTTTGTATTTTGGTCGTCGGATAACGTTTAAGCGTACGGATGTGCAATCGTGCAGTACTTTGTGCTGTGCGGCTATCACTGTGTTAAATTGATTGGCCAGAGGTAGTGAGTTGCATGCTGAAACAGGCTGGAGTCTCACTATCATTTTCTGTTCTTTTTTCTTCCACATATCTGTCTAGGCCTTGGCAACCTGACAGTATATTAGCCCACATGCAGTCGGTGACTGTACAGCACTTTGCCTGGATCCGGCTTGTGCTTTCATACCATACACTGAAACGATAGTAATATTAAACGAATTCCCTCTCAGCCGAACCAATGCGATTCCCGAGACCACAGGCGTCCATGACATGAGTACTTGCTTGGCATGATCACTTAGAGCTATCGCTATTACATACTAACCAGACCCATCTTCGGGCCTACTATAAAGAAGCCGGTATGCGCTACCGACTCCTGGGAACTTAATCAGTTTGGATCCGTACCTATGTAGGTGAACCTCAGATAGAGAAGCAACGTCTACTCGGTAGTGTAATAAAGAGCACATCGTGATGGCTTGACTAACAAAATACAGCAGTATCTTTACATTCCACCATCCCAGATAAAAATCATTATGAATATTTATAGCCCAAGCTTGCTTACTTTTCACCCTGGTCGCTGGGAGAGCCAAGGGCGCGTCGCGTCTCGGAAATGCCGTAGCATAGAACTGAGAGAGATATTTAGACATTTCATGAAGTTTCTGGGGAATAATATTCAAGTGATGTCCCTAGCACCACTTGGCGTTTGTTCCAGTACACCTCTCTAGCCTTTGCACAACCAAGGGAAATGTACAAGACAGCAGGGAGTTAACAGATAATAAGCGCCTACGGGACTTTGCTTCGGATTTTTCCTCTATATGTTCTCCCGAAACCTTTCCCGTAATCGGGTAACTCGCAATGCAGTCGGGGTTTGGAGTCAGGGTTTTCCTTCCCATAGACGGGAATCAATGTCCATTTACCCAGAGCAAACTGGATTTAATGCGCTAGCCATCCGCCTTCGCTCCTTCTCCTGTTAGCAAGAGCAGTTCCGCCGGGCTTGTGGAAGCCACTCGCGGTCCAGGATTTAGACTTGACTGACAGAGGCTATTTGAACCACACGCCACATAGGAGCATTTTATAGATAGTAGCATCTCCTCCTATCATCCCGGCTGTGACAACCTTAGAACCTTGGACGCAAATGTCTGTTGTTTTGTATTTAAAATGAATTTAGACGAAAAAGCAACCAATCATTGTTGCAGACTTTTAATGAGAAAAAAGTAGACAATCACAATTTAAGGTTCGATTTTACACAGCTCGGTCGTGACGCTAAACTCTTGAACGTAGTTGTTAGTGTTACTTTACTTTTTTACTTTTATGCGACTATCTCCTCCTGGAGGATGAGTCAGCTCCAATGAAGGTTCTTTGGGATTTGGGTACAAAGCGGCGTCCCCAGCACCACTCGGCGTTTGTTCGAGTCAGCTTCTCTAGCCTTTGCACAACCAAGTGCGACCTGCAAGGCAGCAGGGGGTTGCCAGAAAGAGGTGGTCTACCAGACTCTGTTCCAAGTTTTTCCTCAGGGTTTTCTCCCGAAACCGTTTCCGCGATCGGGTATCCCGCAAGGGCAGAGAGGTTGTAAAATCAGGTTTGTCCTTCCTAGATGAGATGCAATCCAGGCTAACGGCTCCATCTGCCCGAAGCAAACTGGGTTTTCAGGCGCCAGTCACTCGCCTTCGCCCTGTTGGTAAAAGTAGTTCCACCGGGCTCGAGGAGCCACTCGTACAGGCCATACGCTCGACTTGGCTGTCATAGGCTATTTGAGACGCGCGCCATATGGGAGCATTTTATAAACAGTGGGAGCTTATTCCCACTGCCACACCGGGCTATGACAACCTTGTTAGTGTTAGTGATTGATTGATTGATTGATTGAAAGCACAAGCCTGATCCAGGCAAAGTGCCGCACAGTCAGAGACTGCAGGTGGTCTAAGATACTGTCAGGTTGCCCAGGCCTAGACAGAGGGGGAAATAGAAATGGTAATTAGACTACAGCGTGGTTCAGCATGCAGCTCATAACCGTTGGCCAATCAATTTAGCACAGCACAGAAATGCTGCACGATTGCACATCCGTGCAGTGTTAGTACCAAGGTAACAAGAACTTTCACCAGTAGAACGATACTTTACCAGGCGTGTACCATGTCCATGCATTTTTTGTCAATTTCATGTTACGTTTTAACCGCTATCTCATTTCTTTCCAGCTCTTTTACCGAATCTTTGGGGACGCGTAGCCGCTCGTTAAATGCACTGAGATTTATTGATGTCTGGAAATGATCCCTCATTGCTCATATTCACCAATGATGAATGTAAATTTCTATCACAATTAGACAGGTAGATATTTAATTTCGTCATCGTTTCGTTTTCAATCTCGTCTTTCTTTTTCATCAAATCTTATAATTTATTGTTTAAAATAATCCAGACCAAACATATCCGAATACGTAGCTGCTTTGCCGTTTATGTTTGCTCACCTGTTGTACAGTGGAAAGTTGCTTTTTCATTGAAAGACTGTGCATTGTTGAGTACATTCTGGATATACCTGGTAGTGTTTTGTTGTTTTTGCGATAAGAGAGATATTGCGGAAGTTTCCTTTCGAGGTAGTCATACTATAATCCCCACAATTTTGATCAAACAATTCGAATCTTTGTTTCTTTATTTTTTATGGTTGTTCGACACACGTTTATGCTACGTGCTCCTTGTTAAAGCGAACTAATTATAAACCCTTACATTTATTGCAGTTCGCTTTCCATCAGGATTTTTCCTGCAATGTTGAAGTAACTATTGACATGAGACTCGCGTCGGTCTCTCTCCATATAAGTTAGTTTTGTTCGTGGTGGTAGAAGTTACGCAAATGACTGTGACAATAGTGTAAAGACAATATATGATGCCGATTATATTTCGAATATCCTTGTCGCAGGAATGGGAAGTTGATTCTGTTTCCTACGGTGTTTTTGCGTGATATCGAAGTAGTAATGCAAATAAACATATCTCGTGCTACGTTTAATTCAACCTCGGTAAAATCGCAGCGAAAGTCCTTTTCACACGCATGATATCACAATCCTGGTAACAGGTAATGATGCAATCTGATAACTGTGTGTCGGTTGAGTTACTAAAAGTTGTTTTGGATTAGTTTAACTAGTTGGTTGACCAACTCGAAGAGAGAGAAATCAATTCGCGTGCCAATAGTTATAATCAACGTAAAAGTGCCTTGTTCAATATAAGAGAGAATTTTAATCCAGCGGTACCATATGGGTTGAAAAATACCCGATGAAAAGCGATACTGACGGCAAGAATACTACAAGTTTTCGTTTGAAGTCAATTAATCATATTCAATTTGTCTGTACGAGAAGGAATCACGACACCGTTTCTCATCGCCATGGATTACATATTTTCTTATTAGAGGTCATACACTATGTTTTTGCATTTCTCAATGACTCTTTATTTAAGTACCCTGCTCCCTATATTAAATGTTGTGAGTTGACGATTACTTCTTGTGTTGCTAAATCAGTTTGGAATTTGACGTTTGGAAACCAGACGCTCCAGAATCAGTTGATCGTAAGAAACTGCTGGAGAAAGTGAGTTTTATTCCTTTTGTTGATCATTTAATCAGGCTGTTTATTTTCTTGATTCCCTAATCGCCTGTGTTGTAATCGAAGTTGAAAAGGACAAAGCGAAAGAAGAAAGTGAAACTCTTCTTGAAGCCGAGTCAAGTGATCGAGAAAAAGACTTGAACGCGATTCGACAACAACTTTACGAAAAATACACTGAACGGTTCCACAAACTCATCGATCCCAAAATCTACCTCCTACTTGGTCATTTCCAATTGTTGCTAAACCGTTTTGATGACGCCTTGTCGGCTTACCTGAAGTACGAATCTATTTGTCCGGAGGCAGCTGCGAAGAATTGCAGTTTTCTTTACGGATTGGGTCTTTGTTGCTTCCGCTTTAACGCCTTCAACCGGTTTGTTTGTTTGATATTTCTAATCACGTGACTACAGTACTTGCAAACTCTTCCATCAAATCCTTTATCTACAACCCTGGTTTCCAAAAGCCAAAGAAATTCATATTCGTCTGGGTTACATATATAAAATTAAAAACAATTTTGAACTTAGTCTTAAACACTTTCGTCGAGCAATCGTTGATTCAACCCCGGCTACTTTCAGTCGAGTCGAAAGTATGTTTCTCCTTTTCTCTACGCTTCCTTCCGCTAGTTCGATTTCATTTGGCGCATCTTTTCGAGCTATGTGGAAAAACCAAACAGGCTGTTGTTGAATACCAGCAGTTACTTGAAGCAGATAAATCAATTATTCCAAATTATATACGGCATCTTTGTCTTCGGCAATTAGGTACGTTCCCTTTTTGGTCAAACACATTACGTTTTTTGTTTGTTTTGCCACATTTTGTTTTTGCAGTTTTTCTATCCTCACCGTTGTCTGTCTATGCTCCGTCAACATGGCAGTATCTTTGCCCACGCACAGTCTCTGACGGAAAGGTACTTTACGTAGATCCCTACTTGTTTGAAACACGCGACTGCTTTGACACCTTGGTTAGGAATGCGCATTTTTGAAGAAAATTTTGCAGAACCCAATTTCAACACCATACCACGTATAACCTTAGAAACGAGAGTAGTAGGAAATCCGTGACAGCCTATCCCACAGTCCAGTGGTGAAAATCATATCACCTACACTGCTTTGCGTTGATTAAACCGGAGATAACCACCAGTCTTGGTGAGAATGAATTGTTTAAAAATGGAATAACAGCACGCCATTTCCGTTTGTTCTAGGTTTGAGCCTTGTCAGGCTATCTCGTCGAATCAGATATTTCTCAAGTATTCATACTTTACACAATAAGTGTGGGGTTTTATGAACTACTGCGTTTCTGCAATTATTTTTACCTGTGCAGCACAATTGCTCATTGATATTGTATATTTCAGACTATGATAGCCCATTATCTCATGCTATTTTGGTTATATACCACAAGGTTACTTTTGTTCGCTCAATAGATATATAAGCACCCGCTTATGCTTTGATTTGGCTCCAAAAGATTTTTCGTTTTGTCGTATTATGTTGAAACAAATCATCCGCCACCCCTAGGGACATACAAACTGACCAAATACACCAATCCTTTAATAGATTAGGAAGTGTATAACTATGGTTTGATCGATAGGCTCCCAACCATTACTCTACTTAAAGCACGTTTCACACAATTCAGTTATGTGAGCATAAGTCTTGCGTGATTTAGTCATGTACGTTTGCTGACATTTTCATAACTCATGAGCTTAATGCATGTTTCATTTTCAAAACTAATTATTGCTAGCTATTGATTAACCTAACATTATTTTGAGGTGCTTGCTAGACTGAAATCTGATCAGCACCGTCCCTACTTAATTGTGGTCGGATTCGCGACTTCTTTTTCAAGACAAAGCGTTTCTATATTGAGGTCTACGATTTGGAGAAATGTTCAATAGACTATCATTTTGAGTCTAATGAGCGCTTGACTAAAAGTCTCTCTGTGAATTTGTATTTGACCATCGAGGTTCGTCGTACGAACCCTGTTTCAATGCTCACCGAATCTACGCTTTACTCTCTTCATCTGATGACGTCAAACACCCGGAAACTAATCGTTAAGTGCAAGTACGGAGATGTGAGCACCACAATGCATTTCATTAAATTAATCATCAAACATGACTAAATTCGTTGAAAAATTGGACACCCGTGAAAGGCCTCGGTTTTTGAAACGCTTGATTACCGGAAGTCTGGCAGCATTCCATCGTAAGGCTAGTTTCCTCTCTCGCTCACCATTACAATCCTGGTTCGATAAAGCTGTCCCATCTTGTTAATTTCCATGTAAATATCGCTTTCGTAGGAGGAAAAGCTTTGGCTAATCTAATAGATGTGATGAACTGATTGTCAGTTAAAGCCACAATTCCTAACACTTCAAATTTCATTGTATGATTTGCGCCTTATGCCTGAGAAGTGTAAACTACTTATAACTTATAGTGCAGTAATTCTATTCTACCTTTTCTTATCTATGACGACAACTTGGAATTGAGCGATACCTTATTGTAACTTGATAGTACTTCTATTGGTGGTTGTGTTCAATTCCGAATCTTGAAACCTATGCTACGTTTTTGGTCACGTCACGCTTCGTTACACGCTGCAATCGCAGCGCGCAACGTATGGCTGATCAGAGTGGCGCTTCATCGACAGTTTTATTTAATCGGTACCGATGTGCACGGATGTGCAATCGTACAGCACTTCTGCGCTGTACGGCTAATCTCGTGCTAAATTGATTGGGCACCGGTAGTGAGCTGCATACTGAAATACGCTGTAGTCTCACTCTTATATTTTGTTTCTCATATCTGTTTTACTTTACTTTTGTGCGACTATCTCCTCCGGAAGGATGAGTCGGCTTGGGCAACCCGACAGTATCTTAGCCAACATACTTTTTATCACACTTTGCCTGGATCAGGTTTGTGCTTTCATACATACATAGAATCGGCACCGATTGTATTTTTAGTTGCTCGAAGTTGGCAACAGCGTCGTGCTGGTAATACTGATCAATTTCAACAGATGTTGTAGCCTGTGTGATATGCCTAGGAGCTGAATTCAATGACACCAGTGTATTTATTTGTTTCTGTGCATCCTGTTGTTGTGAAATAACAATAAGAAAATCGCCTTCGGTAAACTTTGGTACATTTTCCGTACGCGTATACCTATTTTACTTGATTTTATTACTTAAATGTGTTTGTTAATCCTACTTGTTTGGTACGTGGTCTGGTTTCGGGTTTTTCACGGTTCTGCTACATCAGCTTTAAGTTTACCATATATTCTAATTTGTCTTCCACTACAATTTCATCGCAAGCTCTCATTCCTGTGCCCACGACGTTCTGTAACATCTAAATCGGTGAAACGTAACATGATGCAGTGAGCTCGGTTTCTTTTATTTTCCACTTTTGTTAGCTTGGCTTCATTACAATGGATCTTGCGGTTCCAAGTCAGCTGCGGAAAATGATCTGGTGATCCAGTGGTTGCAAAGCGCTCTCGAACTCGATAACACTAATGGCAAAACGTGGTATCTACTTGGACGGTGTCAAGCTTCCATGAATCGAGTGCAAGAAGCGTTCGCCGCATACCGCAGTTCAATCGACAAAACGGAAGCCAGTGCGGATACTTGGTAAGTATCTGTTCTAGCGACCTGATATTCTTTTATGCCGTTTAGTTCCAAACATGCATGCTTTTATCATGATTGTATGCCAGTCGAGCATCGATGCTGATGCCAATCTCAGTATTAGTAGGTCTTTCACGTATGCGTGCATGTAATCAAAAACAAGGGCTGAGCTTCTATTGAGTTACCAATGCCTAGGGGAAACTCTAAGAATGTGACTATAGCACTGTGACCACAGAAAGCTTTAGGCTGTTACAATGGCATACGCAACGGTGCTCTCCGAAATAAGTTCTTGGGTAGTAATGTTGATATAGAGAAGCAGATCAACCTGCATAGGTTATGATGGTTGGGTCCAGTTTTATGGATGCCGCACCACCGACTTCCTAAACGGATTCCTTTTGCGACACCACATACTGATTGGCGTAAATCTCGGGGCGCCCAAACCGTCACATGGCATAGGCAGTTAAAAACCTTTCCAAAGTTGGCCCAGCGCGTCTGACAGGTTGAGGTCCCCGCGATCAGATTTCGCAATGGTTAGTTACGCTTCAGGATGTCCCGAAACCGTGTTCAATGGCAGTCTTGCTTAACCTTGTATGTTGTCTAGTAGAGTGACGAGGAAAGCTTGTTATGATGCGTGACAGTGAAAACCGCAAATAAGCGGGCATGCTGATGCCGCTCTACTCGTTCACAACATTTGCTTGAATGCCTGTTTGATTCGGGGTGTAGGCACATCATCCCAGTTTGTTTGTGTTTAATCCATAGCTATTTAAGTCCCACCCTTCCCCATCTTTTAGTATTTTACTTTTTCATTGTTGTGTGGCAGTTATGCATTCGGTACATGCTACCGGTATACTGCTGTCTCTGAGGATGATGCTGATTCAGCATAGTATTTGTTTATCACTTACTACTGCGTATCGGGGGTGCTACCGCTAATGTTGTACGTATATATGTAAGAATGACCTATTATAATTATACTGTTTTGATTACAGTGAACTTTAATTCGTTTGATTTAAGAGTGATACCTTCTGTCCTAGCCCTGCCATATTTTTCCTTCACGTTTTATTTTGTTCCATCGCTTTTTGCGTCAGGTGTTCCATAGGCGTGTTGTACCAAGAGCAAAGCCAGCCCATGGATGCGTTGCAAGCTTATTTCTGTGCGGTACAGCTGGATAAGTGTCACGTCGCCGCATGGGCTAATTTGGGTGCACTCTACGAAAGTACTCAGCAATACAAGGAAGCTCTCAAGTGTTACAGAAATGCCCTTCATGCCGATAAAAATAACGAGGTAGGTTTGGGCCGATTTGACACCCCGTAATCGATTATTTTGGCATCTCTTTCTGGCGCAATAAAAAGTTTACCGTTGGGTATCTATTCCACGCGACAAATCTACTAATGCTACTTCTGTCGATGGGAGCACGTCCTTCCGACCTCTGCTGCTTATTTTTCGTTTGCGCTCTCTACCTTGTATGACTTTCTAGTCGTGGACGCTCAATCTTTCCACAATATTAGTTACTGCTCCTCTGAGCGAGGTCATTCTTGAGCGCAAATACAAACGACTTACCAGGTTCGATATCACTTACAAACTGTCAATAGCTGACCCGAACGCCGCGTGTACTTATTTTACCGCGTCATGGAATCTCTAGTTTAGGACCCCTTTCCTCTTTGTATTGTTGGCCCAATCTGCATGCGTATGCCTGCAAAATTAGGTTAAGCTTGCTTTTGCCACCAGCTTCAAGGCGCACATCAGCCATTGATAATTCTCCTTTACACTTAATTTTCAAGGGCTTTTCTTGTTTACATGGAAAAGATGTCGTTCTTCACATCATGTGGATGCGGTCCAACTTTGAATCACATCATCTATGCACCATCATAGATTGTACGTGGACTGCGATACTGTCAGGTTCCCTTGCTTTTGCATGAATCTAATGAGAGATGATAACACTGAGGCTGCAACACGTACTGATTGCAACTCCGTACCGGCGGCGCAGTTTTATCTGCATGGTGTAGAGTCTCTCCATAAAGCCTTGCCCATAAATCCTATTAGCTTTACTCGTATTAATACAACACACGCTTCGGTCGATGTCGACCGTGCATGTACATCACAAGCGCGTGACTGTTTGATGCTCCGCAGCCGTTCAAATGCCTAAACAGTCCGAATCGGGAAGAGCAATCTGTCGCACAGCGATCGGCAGTGCTCGTCCGATTGCCGGTAGTTGCACGTTGACGGTGTGATCTACATTCAGAGCCGTATCTGCCTTGCATGGATGTGCAATCGTGCAGCATTTCTGTGCTGTACGGCTAACATAGAGCTAAAATGATTGGCCAACGGTAGTGAGCTGCATGCTGAAACACGCTGGAGTCTCACTACTATTTCTCTTTCCCCCCTCATATCTGCCTAGGCCTGGGCAACCTGACAGTATCTTTGCTCACGTGCAGTCTCTGACTGTGCGGCACTTTGCCTGGACCAGGCTTATGCTTTCATACACATACATAGATCCCCATATTGAAGATGACGCCTTACACAATGTCTCCAAATTAAGTGGTGAAGAGCAAGTTCTTCTCATCTTGTCCCCAACATTGCCATCTTATTCTAAATGTCTGGAGGTATCCACATTGACGTTGATTTTTAGTGGTTCTGTACATGTTTGTTGATGTTCATGATAAACACGTGAACAAAGATGTGTGATTTTATTTTCCCGACGTTCCTTAATTCATCTGAAGAAACTGGATCACCTTCACTCATCCGATCAGCTCCAACATGTTGTTTCTTGAACTTCGCCTCGTTAATGTTTACAACCCGTCTATCTGAAATCCTTGTTAACTTGTTATCTGATCTGCCACTTCGGATCACGTTCCCTTGAGTTGACGATGTTATGCTGAATTAAAAACAGTCGCCCGTACTCAAGGCGTAATTGTTTAAGCGCATATCCCTTTTACAACATCATGTTGATGTTCAAATAACAGTCGTGATTATTCTAAAATAGAATTGTGTTCAGTTTCACTCATTCGGCTGTTTTATTATCAGCTCAAACCCGAATTTCACGAGCGACTCTCCATTTTGCAACACATTGTTCCCGGACTCCCCGAGAAACTGTTTTCAAACTCATCCTCCAGTTCAGCGTCTAACCCCAACCCGGGAAATCAGACGGGTGTTCAGAAAGTATCCAAGTTGCCAACGGTGGATGAAGCCTGGAGTTTGCCGATACCGGCGGAATTGACCCAAAGACAAATGCAGTTCTGTTTACAAGAAGCCGCGGCCATGAACGAGGAAAACAGCTCGCGTAATCAGAAGCATTTTATGGATTTAATTTCTGCACCCTCATTGATGTCGATATTGAAAAGGCGTAGTGGAAGGCATACGTCTTCAAATTCGAGTAAGCATTTGGCATTGATCTAGCTTGGTGCTGGATTCCCAAGCGCTTTATTGTTCTACTGAAACGAAAAATTTGGTTAATGTATCCCACTTCAAAAAATGTTGCTACCTGACAAGCCTGATATTCATTTTTTACGGAACGTTAAGTTTCGGTGTATCAAACAACAGCACATGTCTTCTTGAACTATGCATACTGAGACAAGTTATTGAAAATGTTGATTCGTGTGTACTTCGGAGACCAAAAGTTTTCTCTGTCAGACAAGTTTTTCTGTAACGTTTTCGTATTGTATACCGTCCCTTTCACCACGGGCAATGACAAAAAGAGGATTAACTCAAACAGAAAAATGCGCTCAATACACCAACGTGATTTCAAATCACAAATAAATAAAAATCTATTCAAACGGAACAGTTTTATCGAGCCTTTCTAGGAATGTTGCTATTGTTATCCTGTCGTAACACGGCGGAACCAGTCACTAGAGATTTACATAACGAATGTTGAGTTGGAAATCAAATATAGATTATTTTTTGAATGGTTAATTGGACATTGCTGACATGAAACTTTTCTGTTTCTACCCCCAGCCGATTCACAGCAGTCTACATCTGATCGTGCCAGCGAGGCTTCCCTGAAACGCGTACGTCGGGAAGGTTCTCCAGAGGTCTTACCCTTGACTGCCCAGCAAAAGCAAATGCTTCAAACTCTCCAAGTAGGTCTGCTTTCCCTGAATATCCTATTACCACTACTACTATTCGGTTTACTCACGAGTTTGGTAACATTTGTTTTCAGGTTCAAGAAACCTCATTGAATGCCGCTCAACGGCATTTGCTTTCTCAACTACAAAACCAAGCGTTAAAATATCATCACTATCGTCTTACCCATGTGGATGCGACAAAACTGCACCAGAGTAATTCCGAGAGCGAGCAAAACATCAATTCTGGTGCCAACCGTCCGGTTACCTTGAGTCCCGTTCCTGAATCCGTGGATTTATTTCCTACCGGGGAGGATGATTTACCAACCGTGGTGGGTAGCCCCGGTGCGGAACATTTACCGGAAGAGGATCTAGCATTTCTAACCGATGATCTCCTGGCCCAACTCAACCGGGCCGAAACCGCGGCAAATTTGGATCTGGTGGAATTGGCGCTTTTCGCTTCGTCCGACCAACAACGGCCGTCCAGTAACACCACGAATCCCGATGATCGAGCTCGTCGTCGAATCAGTGAGGATAATCCCCGAGATTCCAAGACCCCAACTACTTCCAGCCTGAATTCTGTGGATCGTACCGCGGTTGATTCGGTCAACTCGCCCATGATCGATACTGAGCGCAACCGACCTCAAAGCAATGAACCAATTGATCTGTACACTTACCTCACCCGACCTTTGAGCTCCCCCGCTAGCATCACTTCTTCCTTGAAAATCACCATGTCTGCCAAACAAGTATGTTTACTCTATTCACCACAAGTCCCTAGCCGTCACTCCATTCACGGTATTACATGTCATGTTATACCCCCAATACATTTTTTCTTGCCCCGCTGTGTTGGAATCCCGTTTCAAACGAGCATTCTCAGAATTTTTCTTATCCGTTATTTGTATGTGTGCATCTAACCGGTTTACCTTGGTTATCGAATGGTCATTTATAGGCGTTTTACTGCTGGTTATCGGCCCACTCACAATCTATGGTCATGCGGATTGGTTCCAATCTTTGAATTCCACACATGTGCTTTGAGAATTGGTCGTGCAAACAACAGAATTATTCTCACTGCCGCATGCACGGGCGTGCTATCGTACAGTTCTTCTGTGCTGTGCGGCTAACACTGTACTACATTGATTGATACAGGTAGTGAGTTGCGTGCTGAAACACGCTGGAGTCTCACTATTTTTCCCACTTGTATTTTCTTTCTCATGTCTGTCTAGGCCTGGGAAACCTGCCAGTATCTTAGCCCACGCGCAGTCTGTAACTGTGCGACACTTTTTCTAAATCAGGCTTGTGCTCTCATACATACTTACATGCTGGTGCGATAGATTACTTGAGTCCTAAGTTACCGCATTTACGCTTGTAGCTTCGTTTATAAAATGTCGAAAATCTTTATATTTGCACAAATGAATACCCTATTGGTCTGTGTTTGGATAGGGAAACATTCATCTAGATATTTGAGGCCGAATTTTGTTCGATTCAGCTGTTCCCTCCTAATTCTCATTCAACTGATTTTCTAATTCTATATTTTTTCCAGATTATCGATGCTGTACGCGGTTTAGGTCGTTCAGGTGGACCATGGTGGCCCAGCATACTCCCCGAAGGCAGTCCCATTCCCAGACCACCCGCTAAACCTCACCCTCCGCCGTCAAGTGACAAGCTGCATCCCGCAGTGCCTAGTGTGTACCTCGAATGTCGTAAAGACGCACATTCGCACGAATTGATGCGTTATTGTCTGTCTCAACCTTGCGCGATAATTCGAGGACTCGCTGTCACCCTGAGAATGGATCTGGGTTTATTCTCAACGCGAAGTCTAGTGGAAGCGAATCCAGATCATAGAATCGAGGTACTTCCTGGCATTTGTGTTTATCCTTTTTGTATCGCTTGCAGTGCATTTGTTTCGATTAGTGCTTATCGTCTCTAAACCGCGTGGTGACCATTGTTGTATAAGATTCGCTCAAACAGCCATGATGTACAAAAGCTAATTCAATCAGCAAATCTGGGCCAATCAATGAAATACATCAATCCTTAATAATTTACCCTAATGGTGAAAACAACAAATTTCAATTCGATTAGTCTTGAAACGGCCGATGTGTATTGAACATCGCTTGGACTCTGCGACCACTGCTTGGTGCGATTAGCAATTGATGGCGCGTAACTGAGATTCACTCTGTTATCCTGTCGAATAATACAATAGTATCGCAAATCCTCTCGTCTCAACATCTTTCCACAACCATCTGTATTACTGAAACGCTTCTGACATCAAGTGCTTACCATTGTTCACAGAAATCGGTCGCCAAATCTACCAACTTTGATTAGCTCAGTTCCGCAGTTATGACATAACATACATGCTCCTACTGTAGGTTCGTGCTTTATTGTGGACCAAAACATTGCGGTGCTATCATAATTGACGATGGTACTAGAAGAAATTCGAGTGTGTTGGATCCTTTGCAAGAGTTTTGTCTGTAAATGTACTCGTGGTTCGGCCAACGTGACTTTTACGTTTATTTTACCCGTAGCGGGGTAGAAAAATAGCAATGCTTTGGCGCGGTGTTTTCTCTACACCTTTGAGCCCATTCAAGAAACGCTAATTCACGACTGTAGGATAATCAGGCTTTGATAGCTTGTTCATGAAACATTTAAATTTGAGTTCTTCCTAGACATGTGATCTTCCTCTTTTCAGGTCCGGACCCAAGTGCCACAAGCCCCTGATGTGAATCGAGACTCGCATGGACAAACAGTTTGGTTTTGTGAATCTCCACGCACCGTGACAACAATCTCCAAGTTCGCTGCCTATCAAGCGCGTTCCTTCGTGGATGCTGCGAATGAGGACAAATTTCCCTCATTTGCTAATTCAAATTCTGGAGCAATGCAAAATACCAGTAAGCTTACTTTATTGTACCGTCCTTTTCCGTATTCTTCGTGCCTTGTCTTTCATTAGCATCTGCCGTGTGGAAATTTAAGCTCTTTCAGTTGAAGTTCCACGGTTTCGTCTATCGTTGGCCCTTGATCGGATGAAGCATCGATTATGCTCTATTCATTGACCCGTTTTCTTTTAGTCTGATTTTGCTAATTTAAACCCGATGTTCGATTCTGTTTAGAAGTAATTGCTTTTCCCCATCACACTAAAACTGAAACTTTGCATGGCGTGAAGTATGTTAGTTTTTTGAGTTACTGAGTTATACATCATAATCATGAAGCACAAGTTTGAAGCCGGACAAAGTGCCAAGCAACATGAAGAAGGAGGAGCATATAACCAAGCGCGTGATGAAAGGAAAGTAGGAAAGCGAAATATGCAAAAGCAAATGCACAAAAAGCAGCTTGTTTTTGTAGTTTTACTCTATGCGATTTTGTGATTTATTTTGGTTTTTGATTTTTTCATCAAATATAATTTAATAATACCGGATTAAAAATTATGACGCACATAATAAAATACACTGGTGCCATTGACTTGGGTTTGCAGCCGTATCTCGTAAGGTTTCCAGCCAAATATCTTTTGGACCCCACCCAGGCAAGCGAATACTCCCCACTGATCCCAGCACAACTGTGAGTTGCTTCATCCCAACGCGCCACGTCATGGACTGGCCACCCAATCGTTTTTCCCATGCTTTGCGAATAAGGCACGGCATGATAAACGGTAATGAGGCATTCTTAAAACATATCCCAACCATCTCAAACGAGCCAGCATCAGCATTTCTTTCAGTGTTTGGCCTCTTGGTCCTAACACCCGCTTGTAGACATCTATATTTGTAACGCGATGATGCAACGAATGCGAGCAATCCTACGCAAGCTACGCGTGTCAAAAACAGAAAGCCGACGGTCATCTTCCGCTCGGATAGACCAGGTTTCGCAGCCATAAAGTAATGTAGGACGCACCACTGCGTTGTACACTCGGTCTTTAGTATGGAGTGAAACGTCGCGTGGACGCCACAAATGGCGAAGGTTACTAAACGCTACACCCGCTTTGCGTACATGTTGTGAGATCTCGTCTTCTACACAACCGCCGGCAGAAATACAATTGTCGAGCTAAACAAAGCTATCGACCAATTCAAGATTTACATCACACACCGTTAGATTTGGAAGAGAGCTGCTTCAGTCTTTGGTAAATGTTTGACACTTGTTAGGCACAAGCGCATGCCATACCTTGAAGCTTCAAGTACCAGACGGTTGGGCTTGTTGTATTATATGAGGGTCATCTCCCAAAAGTCATAATCTGGATCCATGCAAACTGCTGTACAATCATGAACTGCACGTGGGCTGCGATACTGTCAGGTTGCCTTTGCAGATGTAATGGAAAAGGCACGTGTCATTGAGACTCCATTGTTTCCACATGCAGCTCACTACTAGCGCTATTTCAATTTAGCGCAAAAGTGCTAATTTCGACCGGTATTTTCAAGGCAATAATAGCATTTACTAACCTTATTTAGTTTTGTCGTTAAGTACCTCTTACTGATGTTGAAAAGCAGAGTTCACAAAGTGCGCGAGTGATTTTGTTGTGTCGGGGTGAAACCTCCGATTTGGAGGCGAAACTAGTGTATCTCCTATTCTACGGCAGCCGCTGTCGTCACACAGTGGCTTAAGCTAATTGGCGGGTTTGCAACTTAACGGCAATACTCGTGATCGGTTGTGTGACAGTTGTATACTTAGTGATGATAAACCATGGTTCTTCATAATGATTTTTTGTTGTTACATGCGTGTCGAGAATAAGATTGATATTTGGGTCGATACGGAAATCTTGATGATCTCGATCGATTTTTAATCATCAATGTCGTTTTGCTACTATTCACTCTTCGTCGTCAATGATTGCGTGTGTGCGAGCCGTTCTAGTCCCGTGTAAAATACGGGGCGAACATCTTCGGTCGGTTGATCACATTTTCGTAGTATAGACTTTTGTATAATATACGTGTTTATAGATCTACTTTGTTGAACACAACGGCATTTACTTCGCTAGGTCTCGTTGCTTGACTTACAATCGTATATTCAAACTTGAACTGTTCCAGGGATTCTTCAGACAGAATGCACAGATATGCAATCGTGCAGCACTTCTGTGCTCTGCGGGTAACATTGCTAAATTGATTTCCTACCGGTGCTGAGCTATATGAAGGAGCATGCTGGAGTTTCACTACCGTTTTGTGTTTCTTATATACGTCTAGACTCGGTCAACCTGGCGCTATGTCGGACTTCGTGCAGTCCATAACTACTACACGCTGCCTGGATGCAAGCTTATGACTTCATACATCTTTAGACAGACATAACAGTTTGCGTGGCAGATCGCGTTATTCTTCTGACGATGTCTACCACAGAGTTGATCGAGTTCTTGGTTCCTTGGATGCTCCGAGCTGATATTTGTTGGTTACTTTATTTTAATCCATCTAACCCATTTCACTGTTTACTCGATGCTGGGTGTCAATTCGCATATCAAGGCAAGCGATCCACCACCTATTCATATTATTTCAGCCTCACATTCTTCTATAGAGCTGTACTTGAGGCCTGCGGTGATATAGTATAGTTACGTGTGATGACCATGTTGTTGCTGATGAATGTCGAATAAAAAAGATGGTGCAAACTCAACCTATCGTTCAACAATCTATGATGGGTAAAATCAATTGAGCACCTTTTACTTTTGTGCGACTATCTCCTCCTGGAGGATGAGTCGGCTTCAAAGAAGATTCTTGGGAAAGCGGCGTCCCCAGCGCCACTCGGCGTTTGTTCGAGTCAGCTTCTCTAGCCTTTGCACAACCAAGTTCGGTCTGCAAGGCAGCAGGGAGTTGCGAGAAAGAGGTGGTCTACCAGACTCTGTTCCAGGTTTTTCCTCAGGGTTTTCTCCCGAAGCCGTTCCCGCGATCGGGTGTCCCACAAGGCAGCGGAGGTTTAAAATCAGGGTTTTCCTTCCCTTAGATGAAATGCCCTCGTGCAGTATCTTACTGTACGGCACTTTGCCTGGTTCAGGCTTGTGCTTTAATACATACCTCCCGGGCTAACGAGCTACATCTGCACCTAATCCCGTACAAGTCAAACACAGTTAGTTGAGATGTTTTATCTCGTCGAATGTTTGCAGACCAAACAGCATGACAACTTTCTTGCATTCACTACCTCACTACTATTAATCATAAATTAATTTTCGACGATAGCGATCAGACAATTAATCCGATCGCTGCAAATCCGTGTACACTAATAAATATTTACTGCTTTCTTTCTTCAAAATTCCATAAGACTTATCGTGTATGCATTGTAAAATGAACAATCAGCATTACTGTATCACATTTTACAGATCTGTAATCGGTTCCCCCAATATCCTCTATGAGATACCCATTTACTTAACCCAATGGTGTCAGATTTTGTGCATCATTACTGTACTTTGTGGTTACCACTGGTGTACATTGCTTGACGCACAAATGTGACATCATGCCCTGGTATGAAAGCACAAGCCTGATCCAGGCAAAGTGCCGCACAGTCAGAGACTTCACGTTGGCTAGGATTCTGTCAGGTTGCCCAGGCCTAGAAAGATATGAGGACGAAAAAAGAACAGGAAATAGTAGTTAGACTCCAGCCTGTTTCAGCATGCAGCTCACTAACTCTAGCACGGTGTTAGCCGCAAAGCACAAAGTACTGCACGATTGCACATCCGTGCCTTACTTCTGTATTGCGCAATTTATACTGAGTTAAATTACTTTGCAAACTTGTACTGTACTTCATGCGAACCGTGCTGGAATTTGGCTGCCAGTTTTCCTTTCTAATATCTGTCTAGCCGGAGCAACCTGACATTATCTTAACCCACGCGCAGCCTTTAACTCTTCGATACCTTGCTTGGATCCAAGCTTGTGATTTCCTACATACATTGATAGACACTTTTAGTTAGACGCACGTGAGAACGCTCAGTCTCCGAGATTTTTGCCACACTCGTTTTGATTTGAGCATGCTGACAGTACCTCAGCATGCGTGCAGTCTGTGAATATGCGATTGCACGAATGCGCAATCGTGTATTACTTCTGTGCTGTGCAGCTAACACCGTGCCAAATTAAGCTGCCGTCAGTTGTGAACTGCATGCGGAAACCCGCTGGAGTCTCATCGCCATTTCCATTTTCACTTCTCATCTCTCTTCGCCTGGGCAATATGACAGCATCTTAATCCACGTGCAATGTGTGATTGTGCGGCAATTTACCTGGATCTGGCGTTTGATTTTATACATGCGACACTGTGTCTCAGCTTTGCATTTTCATCTACGCATAATCTCAATTCTCTTCAACTTCTTCAGCAAAGTAGGATGATTTCTCAGAATTTCATGTTATTTTTTATGGCATTCGCTAATTACAAACTATTTGTGACTCGTATTATTAATGGTATAATTGTTGATTTCTTCATTCAGGCGATACTCAATCCCGCAAGGAAAGTGGCGAGTTGAAGTTAGTTGCTTTTTCACTGTATCGTTTATTTTCGCCTTCGCGCTATCCTTTTGACGTTCCATTGTATATGTGCTTCAAGTTTTCGGTTATATGATTATCTCTCCATACGAGGTGTATTGACTTAATCGGTATGAAAGTAAACCATTCATCGTGCATCGCGCATAAGAGGAGCCTGAAACATCGACACATATCGTAGTCTTTCTCAAATGTATCTTAATCGCACTCTTCTGTTGCCTAAATCCACTTTAAAAAGGGTACGTTGCATGGCTACCTACGTGGCACTGCTACCTGTTTGTCGCTCATGTTTGTTTTCGAAGGTCCTTCCGGTACTTGACTATCTGTAAGTTCTAAAGCTGTATCCCCGGGGTTTTCATGGCCATCTTCGGTTCCACATTTCAAAAGCCCACACCTATTGCGGATTGGTTTCATTGCTCCTAATCCTACCCACCATGATTCTGTCGAGCACTAACAGTTTTTCTGAAAAATTTTAGCTCAAATTTTTTAACATAACGTCTTGCGACTTTCATTCTCCGAACTATTCTGTGGCAACAATATAACTCTTTCTAATACAGTTAGAGTCTTAAAAAAATTGTGGGAGATAATTTCACATCGCACATATTTACTATCCACTAAGTTTTTAACAATCCTCGAGATTTGATGTGTTCTACTGGATCTCTTACCAACGTCAACTTTATCTGTTTTGTTTACGTAGGTATCACAGAAATTTAGAAAATGGTCATAGAGTAAAACTTACAGGAACCTCAGTAGCTTGTTTCCCCAGCACGCTATCCCATAATGCGGTTTTGCTTGCCACTCCAAACTCGCAATGGCGTCGTTGTAAGTGTGGTCAGACTCTGAGTTGGCTCAATCAGGTAAAATCTTCGACTATTGAGCTAGCTACAGTTAGCGCGACCCTTCACCCAGGTTGGGGTCCAAGTGATCAGAATTCGCGGTGGCTTCTTACTGTTGGTGACGTGGTTCAAAATCGTGTTCAGTGGCGGTCTTTCTGTAAACATCTTCGTGTTTGATTAGTCTTGTATGCTGTCTTGTGTAGTGGAGATGAAAGCATGCGAAAGTCGTAAATGAGCTGTTATGCTGATGTCGCTCTACTGGTTTACAACACTTGCTTCAATGTATGTTCCATTCGAATTGTAGGCATCTCATCCTAGTTTTTGTGTCTACTCTCCAAAAACACCCTTCATCCTAGTCTTTCTGTGTCTACATTTCTCTAGGTTAAGTAGCTTTGTAGGTCACTCCTCTCCCCATCTTTTTTTAGGATTTTTAACATCATAGTTGTACGGCAGTCAAGTACTCGGTACTTGCTACCACTACTACCGTCCGTGATGATGATAATGATGATCTCACTTCTCAGTTTGTTGGTGGCCTGTAACGTTATAGGCAAGTCAATGCTTGAATATGCTTCTGAGTTCGTTTCTCAGGTACACCAGTGGTCTATATAACCATGGGAAAGGACTGGACACACAAAAATCTTTCATCGTTGAGTTTGAATGATACCAGCATCGCCACCGTTATTATTTTTCTAGAACTGCGCACGCTCAACGTACCGTATCCACAGTCTTTCACGTTGACCTCAAGTTTCTTCTTTCATCTTGTCAGACACGCGTTCTCAACCGGTTCCCTTGCCTCGTCCACACCCGATAGCACAAAACTCGCTAACACGCGAGCCCCTAACTCGGAGTTGACGGTCAAGCATCAGGCCAGGCCAAAATTCATCCGATTCGGCACGAATTGTGATTTGTCGGATGAGAAAAAATGGCTGCCTCAACTACACGAGCTCACGAAATTGCCCAACTTCCTCAGGGTCGTCAGTGCGTACAACATGCTTAGTCACGTAGGTTACCCCCTTCTCGGGATGAACACGGTGCAATTGTATTTGAAGGTGAGTTTGTTTTTAACTCTTACATTGTATATTGATTTGCTGTCTCTGTTTTATTGTTATAAAGACTTGTGGAGGAGGACTCGGTTAAATGGCACAGAAAAAATAAAATTGTTTCCATTTTCTCATGTGTGATACTGTGTCTAAACATTAGATTCTAGGCCTCATCCGTGACCAATGTATAAGGTGCCATAGTACAAGCGTTTAAACACTCAACTACAATTGAATCTGTATTCCGAAATTATGCGTTTATGATCCAGTGTTCCAGTCATTTTTGAACATCCATCCAGCAGCATATTACCATGCAAGCGTTTATTTTGCTTTCCTACTATCAAGATTCCTACCGCGATTACTCTCATGTTTGATGTTCACAATAAATTTGTAGGTTGGTCATCAGTTAGAGCTTCCACTACTTACGTTGTTTGATAATCGGGTTTGTCTGTTGTTGGCTAACTTCTTTGACTGGTGAACACGCTGTGGTCATAGCGCGCATAATTATTCTTCATGTGATCAAACTATTAAACAGGATTGGTTATACCAATCGAACTGAACCGGGGCTTTATCCGTTGTCTTCAGGCAGCCCGATCTCATGGGGTGATGGCGAAGTTGGCAAACACTAGCACATTACCAAGTCGTTGGTTGTACTAGATAAATCTTCCTTATTTAATCACATTTGAGTCTGTCTAAGCCTGGGCAACCTGACAGTATCTTACCCACATGCAGTCTCTGACTGTGCGGCACTTTGCCTGGATCAGGCTTGTGCTTTCACATCATCATCACTGTTTTGGGTGAAATGTCCCCGAAACTAATATTTACTTTGGTTGCTCGATTAAGGTTCTTTCGAACGGAAAGCGTCATCTAGCCAATTTCTTGCTTAGGATGGTTTGGTTATAGATGATTTATTATTCGTGAAGCCAAGTCGAATAATTTGGTTGTCTGAACAGCATAGATAGCGGTTAAAATAATGACCGATATTTGATCCATTTTGTACTATGAATACCCCATCCCGGAAAATTTGCCCAACCTTTTCTTCAGGTCCCCGGTTCGCGAACCCCTGGACACCAGGAAAACAATTCGTTTTGTGCCGTGAACATGAATATTGGCCCTGGAGATTGTGAGTGGTTCGCGGTTCCGGAACAATATTGGGGCGCAATTCATGATTTATGTGAAAAGAACAATGTGAGTTTTAATCTTTCTTTAAATCGTACGGAATGTTTGCGCGCTAATCGGTACGATTTTATTCACCTATGTGGCCTGTACTGAAGCTTCCGGTGCCTCAGGCGATGTCACAACGTGCATACTATTAGTGTCTTCCGATACACTTTATCTGGGGGTTTCCCTGTTATCACTTAGGCTTGTCTCTGAAATTCCTGCAACGATCACTCTTCGACTGTCTGAGGAACTTCTGTCCCATCCGATGTACTATGGCTAAATGTATAGGAATTCCGCCACGATTTTTTTCTGACACGGAAGAACATATTCCTTGTTTATAAATCAATCGATTTTTTTTACTACAAGTGACTTGAAGACGCGAATTGCTGTTGTCTTTGTTGTACCTCGCGCTCCACTGTGTGCAAAAGTAAAAGTTAGCCTTTCTGAAGGGGTTGATCTGTTTACAGTAATCTTCAGTCCCCCCAATCCTAATCTGTATGTCACATGATAAAGCATCCCCGGGATCAACTTGATGGCCCGTTGTAAACCACGTGGACACTGGTGTTGCTTATGTTTGTTGCTGTTCAATGTTCATAAACATCTTTTGTTCCATCGACTGCGCCTACTGACAGGGATTTTTCGTCGTGCGAATAATATACCCAGCAGATTAATGGGTACACAGTGTTTCTTTTATTAGATTGATTTGGCGCCGAGCTGCATGCGGAAACACATTGGAGTCTCACTCGCAATCATATTTCTTATAGCTGCCCAGACCTAGGCAACCTGACTGTATCTTAGCCTATGCTTCGTCTATGGCCATGCTGCACTTTGTTTAATACAAATTTGTGATTTTATACATATATACTTGTTAAAACTTGATGTCGTCTTGCGCAACATGAGAACACGAATGCGGCAAGCAATCGCTTCCTCTTGAACTATGATGAACGGTTTTGCCCAATTACAAAATCACAGTATGTTGCCGTTTTACGTCGTTCTCATGGTATGATGTTTGGCTTAAACGCAACGTTGTTAATAAAAGTATGGAAATCACTATGCCTTCCATGCTGATCACCGAACCGGTGTCTTTCGTTTCTCGGCGTGAACTTGGTCAGGTGTTGAAGACCGAGCGTTTACTGGCCCTCATTTTGACTTTCGCCCCTAGATACATTACGTTCTGCTGTCACATGCTATGTTGAAAACTTTTTGTCAAATTCGTTCGTTATTTTTACTGTATGGTGTAATGTCATTAAATGTCTCGAACTTTTATATTAATGGTACCGTTTCGCTTGGTTTACCTTTCATTACGTGTCTTTTCCCTTATTTCTCGCAAGGTGGATTATTTGACTGGCTCTTGGTGGCCCGATTTGGAAACGCTTCACAAGGAGGAAATTCCTGTGTACCGTTTCATTCAACGTCCAGGTGACTTGGTCTGGATTAACACCGGCACCGTGCACTGGGTGCAGGCAATCGGTTGGTGCAACAACATCGCATGGAACGTCGGTCCAATGAGCGCGCGGCAGTATCAACTGGCCGCCGAACGGTACGAATTCAATCGACTCCGCGGCGTGAAATCAATCGTTCCCATGATCCACTTGAGCTGGCAGCTGGCCAAGAATGTGATGATCTCGGATCCTGCTCTGTTTGAACTAATCAAGTAAGTCGTGTGTTTTGTTGTTGTTGTTGTTGTATTTCTGTCTATGTCATGTCGAAAGTTGATTGCATGCGTTTCTTGATATGATTGCACTTAGATAACTCCCCCTTATTGGTGCTTTATGAGTGCAAACAGCACGAAACCAGTCGTGGTGTATGTCTATTGGAAATGCATGCAACTATGATTTTTGTTGAAGGCTGTTTGCATTTCATGTATGTCAGTATCGTTACCACTATTTTCGTATGATTCCCAGCAACCGCTAACCTTACCCAACATCGAATAATCGATTAGTGTGAACGGCCGAGTGCCTTTGTTTGTCTTTCCTCGTTTTCAGGCAAACCCTGCTCCGTAGTCTGGTCCAGTCTCAGCTTGCCACGGATTTTATCGAGAAGTTAGGTCTGCCCATCAAGCGTCATGGAAAACGCCCGGATGATGTTGCTCATTCGTGTAATGATTGTGAGGTGAGCCCAGTGGAGTTTTGTGTTGAGTTCCTCCGTTTCGTTGTGCGTTGTTTGGTTACTTAGTACATTGTGATGATATCTGCAAACCAGACCTGTCGGGTGTATTTATCTTCATTTTTACTGGAGATGTTCCTTAGACCTGATCGATTTAACCTATTCTTTCTAATGAGCTTTGGCAGCATGGAATCCGGTTATTGCTGTCGAATCATCATCTTGATCATAAATCGTGCGAAAAAATTAGGGTTTCGAAGTTTGCCGTAGGTGTTGGCAAGGCTGTCGATTTGGGTTTCACATACCTCCAGAATAGTAAAAGCTTCTGCCACGTTTGTAATTTCATCGTTATCAAATAGAAGAGCGGGTCTGTGCAGTTTGTACACGTGAATAATGTTCAGGACTAGTAACAAGAATGAAAGCACTCAGCAATTTGGTAAAAACAAACGCTGATGTTCATTTCGGAAACGTCGAACTTGACATTTGGGATCGTACATGGCTTCAAGATGTAACGAATGCTCAATGAATGAAAAGCATTTAGCTTTCGTTCGTGTCTTGCGTTGATGGTCCAAATTTCGCTGCTATAGGCGCAGTATCCCATTGTGTTCGTGGTCAGCTTGTGGTTGCCTCCGAATGCTGCTTTTGATCCACTGAACGGTGGCCATGAAGAACGACTGATTATATCAACAAACCGCGCAGAAGTTCATATTGGACTTTCTTTTCATCAACGCTAGTGTTAGGTTAATCGTATTCCTCGGAAGGTCTTCGAATGCATGTCCTGGACACTGTTGTGAACTCTATTGGACCGTAAACGAAACGAAGGACTACTTTAAAACCCTTAACGCTGGTGTGTGGAGAAAATGATTAACATCAAGACTCTGGCGTAGAAGCAACTAACAAACCTAGCGACGTCCACCAGCTTGCTGGTGGCTAATATGTCAACAGAAATCAAGACACTGATATATATGTATGAAATCACAAGCATAATCCAGGCAAAGTGCCGCACAGTCAAAGACCGCACGTGGGCTGTGAGGTTGCCCAGGCCTAGAAAGATAGGACAGTTAAGTGCTAGATAACTGAATCAATAGACAAACAGCTAGCTAGTGATGGAGATTATTAAATACATAGATAAATGTATGTTTAGGCAATCTCCATATATCGAATCGTCTCACAAGCATGCACCAGCGACTGCGTTTAGACAGTTATTGTTGGGCTTTTTATTCTCTGTAGTGATAATGTATCACAGGATTAAACGTTTACGACACTCGGTTCGGCCGTGTATTTAACTTCGATTCCTCACGATACTTTATAATGTAATAGGCTCCGACATCTGACAGGGCGATACTCCCGAACGTTTAGCATTCTCACATTTTATTGATTAAGTATCACTTCCTTTTACCTTGTAGCCAGAACCTCTTGTCGATTCTGCAGTACACTAATAAAATCCAACAGTGTTTTGATCTCATGAGGTTGTGAAATGAACCTTTATTTCACGATAACTTCGTTCAGATATAGAGACACACGACTCCTGTTGATCTGACCTTGATGTCCTCATATTCCATCTTTTTTCCACAGGTTGAAGTCTTCAATTTGTTATACGTTCTCTCGCACGATCGAAAACTGGTGGTTCGTTGTTTGGACTGTGCCCGGCGCATGGACCCAAGTTTGCGGTCGTTCACGATTTTGTCCGAGTACTACATGCGGGAACTTACGGAGATCTACGACGAATTCCGTCTGCACTCCGTAAGTACTTCACCTGCACTTCTTGTTGTCTTGACTAACCGTATTCGTGTGCCTCGTCATACTACTGGTCCATTTCGATCATGATAGCACACACTGAAAAATTTGCAAGCTCTCTTAAATGAACTGCTGCGTGTAAATAAATTTGTATGATGCTACGTGGAAGTTCAACCGATTCCCGTCTTGTGCATCAATTCGAACTGAGTTGATGTGCAAAGCAATTTGACGAGGAACCCTTATGTTTTTCGGTTTGTTGCGCAAATCCTATCTTACCACTGTTTCATCGCTCACTAAATCTACGCTTACTGTTTCCACCCGATGACGGCAAACATCCAGCAACCGATTGCAGTGTGTTAGTATCTATGTATGTATGAAATCACAAGCCTGATCCAGGCAAAGTGCCGCACAGTCAGAGACTGCACGTGGGCTGAGTTATTGTCAGGTTGCCCAGGCCTAGACATGATATGACACAAGAAATAGAAGGAAAACAGAAAATAAAATGAAAATAGGAATGGCAGTGAGACCTCAGTGTGGTTCAGCCTGCAGCTCACTACCGGTGGCCAATGAATTTAGCACGAGCAGTGAAATAGAAGCCAAATACAAAAAATGAAGTTGTTCCCAGTGTCCTAGTCTGATTTTCACACACTTTCTAATTGATCAACTACTGGTGAGTCAGGTCTGGTGAATGAATACTGCTTTGGAATATTTTCGACTGAGTGTAATCTTAGTCCCAATGTTGTGTCAAGCGATGTGCTGTCTATCTGGATTTATTTCTCCGTCTTGAGAGCAAATCAACTGATGTTGAACGAGTACAAAACAGTCCCGGCTGGTATAGTAATTTGCCATGCTGCGGGGAGTTGCAGAAGATTAGGTACAGACACACCTCGATGAAGTGTCTACAGCTGGAAGCAAGTGTTGTAAACCAGTAGAGCGACATCAGTATGACAACTTCCTTGCGACTTTCGCTCTCACGTATGACAACTAACTTTCCTCGCCACTCCATACGACAGCGTACCAGATTAATCAAGCGCCAAGCAGATGCATACAACAAGATCACCTTTAGGACGATTTTGAGCGTGATCGCCACAGTAAGAAGCTACTGCGAATTTTCATTTTTGGACCCCAAACTGCAGCTAGTTTAACGGTCAAAGCTTCCGTCTGATTGACCCAACTCAGAGTTTGAACACCGCTATCATTGCACCTTTGTTAGCCTAGGACAATCCATAAACCTGTACTCAGCTGATATTTCAAATGGTTTAAGTTTTGAAGAAAACCGCAGTTGCCCTTGGAGGTTACACTTGTTTTTGGCGGCGACTCAAGTCAGAAGACCCAGCGCTAGTTGCGTTTCTGTAACTCTCGCTTGACAAATGTTCACCTCTCTCATGTTTCGACTAGTTTCCTTCGTCTGCCATTGAGACAACAACCCCGTTTAACTTTGTTACAAGATATGCGTGATTGTATGGATTTCTGTTGTTGTTGCCCTCCTTCGGTTGATGTCGACCGATGATTACATTGCTCGAATGTGATAATGGCAGACTCGGCGCCGTCTCACGTGACTATATAGTTCGATTCGGGAGTAGCAATCCCTCACACAACAATGTCAGGGCTAAGCAGTACTTGGCGCGTTTGTATCCCATAGCCGTTCTTTACGTTCAGCAGTTGAAATCAGTCTTTACTCTTTCTCCGTTTGGCTGTGACACTGGACATTATACCCTCGAAGTACGTGGGAAAGTTTTTACCGGCTAGTGGGATCAGTATACGTGTCCAGTGTGAGATTTTCCACAACAGTTGAACCGAGATATTCACTTTTCAGGCTGGCACTTTTCAGCTTTGTTGATGGGTGGCGATACACTCTTGGGCAACAACTTTAGTCTAGTTCGTGTTGATTGTCAACCGCTTATGACGATAAGCATCAGAAGCTACTCTTGAAAGTAAGTAGTTATGGCTGTATTGTCGACAAACTTCATTTTACGGGTTAGCGTATCCCCTACTTTGTTTGTGCTCTGGAGCCAGGCTACCTGCCACACGGTTTGATAGATTTCATGTATCCTGAAATACCGCCAGGTTGTCCAGAAGGATACAAATACAGGATAAACGTAATGCGGCCATGAGACTGCATTGGGTTCTCTTACGCACCATATTACTAGAGGTAATTAGTTTAGCATGATGCTAAGTACCCAGCACAGTTGTACATCCAGGGTATCAGTTAGCGTTTTTATTAATTATTCCTTCTGTCTAGGCCTGGGCAACCTGACAGTATCTTAGCCCACGTGCAGTCTCTGACTGTGCGGCACTTTGCCTGGATCAGGCTTGTGTTTTCATGCCATGCCATGCCTTCTGTTGCTCAGTCAGTTTACACTGTAATTTACTTTAGAAATTTCAATCAACGATGTCTTCTAACGCATTTGATACCATTTTCTTGCTTTTCAGTTATGGCTATTGACCTTCAACTTGTTTGAGACTTTGTTTTGTTGTTGTATCTTAGCCCACGTACAGTCTCTGACTGTGCGGTACTTTGCCTGGATCAGGCTTGTGCTTTCATACATACATCAATTGAGGTGTTCACGTTTACTGTTCTGTAAATTGGTGAGGCCTTTCTGATAAATCAAATAGCTATCAGTGTGTTGTGCTTACAGTAACTCTATACGCAGGTCAGTTGTAAGCATTTGTCCTGGAATGGTTCTAATTATTCTATTGGTTAAGCAAATCTTGCCGAACAGTGGTTTGAAAGACAAGTCTGGTTTATTTAGGTGTCGTTTTTACCTGACTGTATGACGACAAAGCATCGGTGCTTCCTATTTTACCGTTCACCAGTTTTGCCTAGCTCCACGCAAACTTCTCTGGCTGTACTTTGTAGACAAATGTGTCATAATGCAACTCTGATTATGCCTTGGTTAGCAGGTTACCCCTAAATTATGTCAAATATTCATGAGATCGCGTTGCAGCGAGAATGTGACTTATATGTTCGAAGTCTTGTATAATTTATGCTGTTCTCATTGCAAACACAAAAATTTGTGTATAACAACTTGTATTTTTCATTCGTTCCAGCAACCAATGACTGCGTTTCCCTCCGGAAAAGCCTGAGCTCTTTTCAATTGACTACAGCTCAGTAACTTCACAAATAATGTTTGCTTTCCCTCGTACGTATTTTACTGCTCATCGGCGCATTTTTGGGATTGTAAATAACCCGCGTCGCTACCAATGTTCATGCGTTCCGCCTGCACTTCATTTATTGATTTCCCCTCATCCCCCATTGTATCAAATTCAGTGTACGTTGCATCGAATAAGTGTTTTACCCCTCTTTATGCTTGCCAAGATTTGGAACTCATTGATGTCAATGAACAATTTATTACCCCACCGGGTTAAAGTCTTATACGTGGTTATCAACATTCCATTTGTAGTCGTTGAAGTACGACTTCACCCACACTTGTTCTTCATTCCTTCTCGGTATCTACCGTTTTCACAATCTAGCGCTGCTATATCACAATATCTCCGTACTATTGCCTCAGCGTTTACTTTTTTGGAGGAACTCCTTGTCGAAATGTGTTTTGATACGAATTACAATGTTTTTCTCACTTTTCAAACCACGAAAATTTTCATTAGGTCATTTGTGAGGGATAAATCAGGTTTCGCCATGGCTTAAGAAACATTAGAGTAATCATTTAAGTGTCTGTAATCTTGTCATTCGATCGCATGTGTGAAAGAAACAAATGTGATAAGTGATATCCCCAATGTTTGTCTAAAATCCACCCACTTGCTGAAATCAGAAAGATCCAAGGAGAACAATTGCACTTAAACAATTTAGATGTGAATGTTGTATTTTGAAAAAATTAGATGAACACGACATGTGGTTTTTCATTTCACATTTTGTTATATTTGATATCGAAAGCGATCTACTATACCTCGTCAACATGTGGCCGTTGGGGAAGCGCGATTATTTAATGAGGCCTAGCTTAAGATAAACCTTGATAAAACCATATGGGAGTTTTCGTGGCGTTTATCATGCAGCTAGAAGCACTACTTGTGTGGGAAATCGCTAGATGTGCTAAAGAAATAATGAATCGTTTTAATGGATCGATTCACACTAGTGCGTAGCAAGGGTTAACCTTTGTCGTGTGTGGTTCGATCACTCGCGTACGCTCTAATGATGTCTACTAAAGGCAATCGATGTATTTCCGTCTTGGCACACTCGGGTTACAGGATGATTCTTTCTCCAAAATGCCAGTTACAAAGTGACTGTCTACAACAGCTCAAGTCTCGTCGAAAGTTGCGCTATCTGCGTCAATTTTAGAGAGTGTGATCTCTGTTTTTCTTGCAAACCTCCAAAATGTTGGTTTCTTTTTAACATTCACTTGAGGCTTATCGTCGAAATTTGAATTGCCACTGAAGCAACAAAAATGTATTTTTGAGATTGTCACTGCCTCTTTAATGTGCAACTAGTCAGCGACACCCTAAATCATGCTTCAGTTTTAGGTGTCTGATCCGTTGAACCAACATGGAATGTAAGCCCCTCAGTTTTGCGACGATTACTTAATCACTCGCTATTTTTCTCGGGGCTACATATTCGGCAAAACATCAATCCGCTATGAAATTTAATTTTTGCTATCGCAACACATGTATCTACATCATATTCAGGAAGGTGATCCGCCCAGACAAATAATAATTTTTGCTAACTCAGTCATGGTTGTTACAAAATCTGTTGTGAATTATCTGCGGGTTTCTCAGCATCAAACTCTTCAAGACCTATTCGGCTGCAGCGCCGAAAACCTCTAAATTCCATGAAGATCAGTAATACATTCGCAGCTTTACCTCGACTATGTAGATTACCCAACAAGTTAGCAACGCTTTTCACTTAACTTTTCCTGGCGATGTAAAAATTGTCTATAATTTGTACAACAATTAATTTAGGTTGTAGCCAGATGAATAAGCATTTATGTCTTTAACAGAAGTTACCTACATTAACATGGTTGGTAGCATGGTCAAGCCAACTTTTTTCATGTAAGTAAGATTTCCGTAATGTCCAATGCATCAATCGAAGAATATTGCATCAAAATGCTTGAGCGCCCCACCTTGTTACATTATAACATTGATAAACTCGTGGAACTTTATGAATAGAGTATGTCAGTATGAACATAAAGTGAATGTATCATAGATAGCGTCCGTCTATGAGTATCAACCTCAGTATGCTGTATAGTACACGATTCTCTTTGTGTTGTCTGTGCCTGCATACTACGCCACAGACGGACCACTCGCTCAACCCTAAAGTGGAGACAATCATATTCATTTCATTTCGAGAGAACGAATAAATTGTTTGCGGTTGCAATTTTGGAATCATTCAGTGATCATTTACTAGTTGCACGCAAAACAATCTCAGTTCGGTTGTATACAAAAAGTCTTGCCAAAGCTTAGCATTGCTCAGAAGGATCCTTGGCAGTTTCCCAAAGCAGGTACTCCTGCGGATTATTAACACCTATATTAGACTAACAATGGAGTACGCTGTTCAAGCTTGGTCCCCAAGGTTATAGAAGGACATGACATTGCTGCAACGCGTATACCACCGCGCTACAAAATTGGTGACCGGGCTATATAACAGGCCATACGAGGAGAGGATTGCAACTCTTTGACTTATCCTACCGTCGTCTCAGGGGAGACTTGATCCTGCTGTTCAACATTCTGCATACATTTGATCACCCACTTGAATACATGTTTCATCGGCAAGAAGCACGAGATAGCAGATCGCAGGGCTACAAGTTGATTATTCCACACTCCAGATCAAATTTTCGAAGGTTTTTCTTTGCTGTCCGAGTTTGTTTTATATGGAACTCTGCGCATCATGCCTGAACACGTTCAAGGCTGAACTGGACTAGTATATGTTGATTAAATCCAACAACGCACTTGAATACACGTCCTAATATTGTTTATTCATAGATTATATGCAGGTAAAAAGCTATGCTTTACAAGACCCACAAAAATGTACATCGGGTCGGATGGTAAAAAAATATCAAAATATTGTTAGATTATTGTCAAACAAAAAAACATACTTTTCCATGTGGATATCTAGTGATTTCTTGAAAACTCCAACAGTTCCAGATTGTACCACATGAGTAGGTAAACTATTCCACAGTTGCACATTGCAAACGGAAAATGCATATTTGCGGCAGTTCAACCTGCTATGCTGTTGGTAAAGTTTCAATTGGTGACCTCGCAGATGTGTGTTATGGAAATTATGAAACAAATGACCGCAAGGATGATTTGTTTGATTAAGCACTGTGTAAATGAATATAAGTGCACCTCGTTTCCGTCTGTATTCAGCCGAATGCAAATTCAATAATTTAAGTCGCGTTTCGTATGGATAATTTGATAGTCCCAGGACGAGTTTTTTCGCTGTGCGCTGTGGAGTTTCTAATAGCAGAATATCTTTTTTCAACCAAGGATCCCATGCTGGTATAGCATATTCAACATGAGGACGGATGTACGTTGAAATCGCTTTGCAAGCAATATTGGGGTCAAACGAACCTAGGACTCTTCTAAGGAGACCCAAGTTGTTTTCAGCTTTGCAAGCAGCCAGTCGGCATTGCATTGAGTTTCCTAAGTCTGATTGGATAATCACACCTAAATCTTTTTCGGAGGAGGCGGGTTTAATAACAGTGCGACATGATAATATTATTTGCTCGACTTGCTGTTGAGAGACAATAGGCTGCATTTCGAAACATTCAGAGGCATTTCGTTGTCTATGGACCAAGTGTGAATCATATCGAGATCCCGTTGCAGGCTCTGCGTGTCGTCTGTGGAGTTTATCTTGCACCAAAGCTCTGCGTCATCAGCGAAAATAAGCACGGACGACTGTAATACAGTAGGTAAGTCGTTTATATATATTAAAAACAAAAGTGGTCCGAGGACTGATCCTTGTGGGACACCACGGACAACTTTAATTGACTCGGATAGTTCGTTTTTGACTCTCACGTACATCTCACGAGATATCAACCATTCTTTAATCCATGCATGGAGTTTACCCTGTACTCCGTAAGTGAGTAGTTTCGACGAAAGTATTTCGTGATTCGAAGGCTTTTGAGAAATCGATATAAATTACGTCTACGGATTGGCCGGCATCCAGTAGCTCAGACCAAGATTCTTTTGCTAATAGCAAGTTTGTCAGGCAGGATCGTTTTTTCCTGAATCCATGCTGTGCCTCGGAGATTAAATTATTAATCTCAAAGTGATTCTGTAAGGCATCAGCTATTATGGACTCCATTACTTTTGATAGCACTGGTAATAACGCTATCGGGCGATAGTTTAAAGGATCATTTCTTTTGCCACCCTTGTAGATGGGACTAATCAGGGCAGTTTTCCAAGTTTCTGGTACAAAGCTCTGCTCGAACATCGTCGTGAATACGTAAGATGTCGGTATTGCCAACTCGGAAGATAGATTGTGCAAAATGTTTGCGTGTATATTGTCTATACCGGGTGAGCCTGTTCTCTTCATCGTCATTAATTTTGATTGGACAACGTTGAGGGGGAACTCCACCCTGTGAAGAATTGGCATGCTGTAGCTGTCAGAGTTTAAGGGCTGTCTATAGGTCGACACTTGTGAGATAACTGATGCGAATTGTTGTCGGAATACGTTAGCGCAATCTTTAAACGACGTCACTATTCCAGTACCAGAGACCAGTGGCGGTATTCCCATTTTAACATTCCGGAGGTCGTTGACGTGTTTATACAATGCTTTGGGATTTATAATGAATTTTTCGACAAGACTGATTTGGTAATCTTTTCTGTCTTTTCGAATGAGGCAGACACACTTATTTCGCAATGACGTGTAGTAGCACTAAGTTCAAGTATTTGAACCAGGCATTGTCACGCTTACGCATCCATTTCTTAGTACTGCTTCTGAGAGGCTTTTTCGGACGCTGTTTGCTGGATATTATTTTCACCTTTGATGATAAGTCGGTGATAATACGAAGTTGGCTGTAAAACGTTTCCCAGATTTCCTTAGCTGATTTGAGTTCAAGGAAATCCCATCGATTTGCAGCAGTATGAGGTCGAAGCAAGTCATAGTTCACAGTTGTATACGTTCGTTGAGCATTTCCTGCTGGTTCGTATTGATAAGTATAATCAAATGTCATGACAACATGATCACTCAATCCGAGTGGAGCTGTATAGGAAACAGATTCTATCATGAGTTCTTCGTTTTTAAGTATGAGGTCCAGGCTAGATGGGGTTTGTTCAGATCGAAATCGCGTTGGTTGTTGCACATGGTTGTAAAGAGGGGTGCAAGTCATTATTTCTTGAAGAAAGCTTTCGAATGAATCGTCACCTGTAATGTGTGTTGCAAGGGTTGGTACATTAAAATCACCGAGGAGGAGCGAATGTGAATATGTGAGCTTCAATGCAAAACGTATTGCATTCGCAAGAACAGTTTCAGCGGCAGATGATGAAGAAGGGGGTTGATAAATCAATGCTAACAGGCACTTACGTTTGTCATGTAAGTCAAAAGAGCAAAACAATGTATCTGGGACATCTAACTCGGGGGAGAGAAGTATAGTGCAGTTGATGCTTTCATGTAAGTAGAGGAGGACACCGCCACCTTTTGTTACTCGATCTTTTCTGTAAATCATCATATGAGGGATTTTAAGTTCAGAGTCGTGTATAGAATTACACAACCAGGTTTCTGTCACTGCAATCAAATCCCAAGACGCCACGATCGCACGTGAATACAGTTCAGTGAACTTGCCCAGAAAGCTCTGAGCATTGGTGTAACAGCATGATAGAGATTTGATTTTTGTTGACGATGAAGAGCTCATAGTAGTGGATTCGCCGACCCAGAATTGGTCGGCTGCTCCACGTTTTTTGTCTCAGGTGCATTTGATTGACTTGGTAGCGAAGTCATTTCAGGAACAATAGTGTTCGTGCGTTTTATGTCGTATACAGCCCGAATACGAATTTCAGGAGGTGCAAATTTTCGACATTGATACCACGCCTCGAGTATTCTATCCTTCATCTCATCTGTGCGGAATGATATTTTGAGAGGAGGAGGCTGATGCGTTTCTTTTTTCGGTATAAGGCGCATAACATGAGTCGTTAATTATGTCCTTTAAACCTAGGATCTCTTGTAAAAATCTCCATTCACTGCAATCGTGTTGCAGACGTTTGCTGGATTCTACTTCGTTCGAAATGGGTACACCATGAACTATAACAGCTCTGCGATTTGTAGCCTCTTTTGCTAGTTCCGGATTATTACGACGAATTTGCCGTTCTTCCCAAGGAACGTCCGGAAATATTCGCACAGTCGATTTGTTTACAACTAAGAGGGATGAGGCGAGCAACATATTTTCTACATCTTGGACGGACATGAGCACTACACGCAGTAACCTGGGTGTGTTCGCACGAGGTGAGTTCGGGGGTCTAAACAATCGCGTCAGCGACGCAGGTGAGGCAGTGATGTCTAAGCTTCTGCAAAGGTCATTCCATTGATTCCTGTCATCTGCTTCGCGTTGCTTTAGCGATAGCGAAGTTGATTCAACGAGATTACTACAAATTACCGTTAGATCGTCAATGTTTGTCTTTGGGGGGGGTTAGTGTTCAAACACTTCGGTCTAAGCTTATGCACATCCTTCGATAATTCAGCACTATCATTCACTTGACTACAGGTCTGATTCGCAGACTCATCGGTCGTACCGAGTTGTTGGAAATGACTTTGGTCGATTTCTGGAGAAATCAGCGTTTCTGTAGTAGCTAGCGCTTCCCTGTAAGACTTGCGATTATTGTGGTTATGGACTGCGTTTAGAACTATTTTCAGCGCTTTTTGACACGCAAATGTTTGGAAGGATTCTAAAGTGTTTCCAAGCCGTTCAAGGTTCGCCTCTACAGCGAACATGCGTCTTTCCATAATTGAATCAGAGTTTTCGGCTCTTGATAAATCATTATTTACTTTCAATCTTCATGGATTACATATATAGCAAATGCCTGGTAATTTTTCAGTCACTGATTCGGGTGATAAATACTTTTCAAAGTTCGCATGAATTGCAATTGAAGACAAGTAACATTTGACTTGACGCGATCTGGGACTTGCCAACTTTTGACAAAGTTTGCACTTTTTACAAGCCTCGTCGTCAGGTCCATTTAAGGTCACGTCGGGTCCGTTTAAGGTCACGTCGGGTCCGTTTAAGGTCACGTTGTCAGTCATTGTTACAATTTCACGAGATCGGGTCGATACACTGGGCTAAGCGGTCGATTATCGATCGGTGTCTCTCGGTGGAGTGCAAAGCGAGTGGATGCGATGCAGTGCAATCCAACGGACAGTAAAATAATGTACACTTTCACGCAAAGGCTGTTCTGTGAGATTTGATCCGACAGTGTTAAAATAACTGTCAGTGAATACCAAATAGCAAGATCTTCCTGATAGTATCCGAGTTGTTGCGTTATTCTGGATTGGAAGCAATGTTGCACGCGTTTGCAATGTTAGGTAGAAACTGGACGTTTTGATTTTCAAGAATTCGCGTTTCTCCGACTTGAAAATAGTATATTCCGAATGAGGAAGTTGAGACGAGTTCAATAATATGAGAACCGGCTAGATCCGTCAATTAAGCGAGCAATAAGATCCAAAAGTATGAAAGCACAAATTTGTACGTCCACACCGTAGCCTGTTGAAACATTGGTGTTGTTTTTATGCATTCCCTATATTTTTAATCTGTGGTTACTGTATAGTATTTGCTTTTGGGACCATTACAACTTTTAATTACTTTGAATTCATCAATGAGCTCAAATTCCTATGCGTAGTTAAAATTACTTTGTCCCGTTGCTTCAAATAACCGGAGAGCATTGCGTTGCTTGGATAAGTATCAAAATTGCTTCTTCAGTCCATAGGATGAGGAACATAAACAAAAATGTAATTCATGCAAATTACGATTAAATGGTGCAGCAGATCGACGATGGAAAAGCGTGGGAAGGTTACTAAGTCGACTCTCATACGGCTATCGTTTTTGTAAATCACAGATATTCTCTTCATGTCCTAATGATATTTCCGGTGCAGTGCATCTTTTTTAGGAAATATTTTCACGCACAATATATCAAGAACTGGATGCGTGCTCCGAAACATTAGTGCTACTTATTTGAGTGACGAAAATCTATATACTTAGTCAAATGTTCTGTTTCTATTGAATTTGCTTCTTATTTCAGGGGACGAAATATTAAAGATTCTGTGAACGAACTTACGATGATTTTGTAATTAGAATTAGGCGGACGGATATATCAGGGATTTTATTCAAATTCGATATCTGCTACATTCTGAAAAATGATACAGGCTAGACGCAAATAGTGTATACATTCGTAGCGGTATTAGATAATACGAGCAAAATCGGATTTCTCATGATTTTCCCATGTTGGCTCTACCGGTGCAACGTTTTTAATACTCTTCAAGTTCTCACTGGGAATAACGTCATCGGAACAATCTTATTCTTCGCAATCGACCAGTTAACTTTATTCGACAACCACCGAAGCGCATCGCCGGATTTGATTCTGATGTTGCTCTTATTCGTGAACACCGCTTCTTGTCACGGTCATGATATTCATGATCGATCGCTCAACAGAACCGCTGCACAAACCACTAAACGGTGCTGCTCATAATCCTAACCGGATGACCCTGAAACATTAACAAAGCATATCGGGAGCATGTGTACGGTTTGCCAAAAGTCAGTAAGTCCTTTGGCGAAGTCTCGGTGGTGTTACGCTTGTTTTTTTGAAAATGTATGCAAAATGCGACAAATTGCTGAACTCGGATTTGGTAGCAATTATTGATGGAGATAATTGTCCCGGGGTTTGTTACGTTTGCCAGGCCAAAGTATCAGCATCATCCTCGAGGGCGAAAACTCAAGATTATAAAATTTAGATGAATCTAAATGGACTTGAATCCAGTATACAAAGAATGGATGAACTGAAAAAATCATCATTAAGGCACCATTGTTGACCGACTTAGATGTGAGTGTCCAACAGCCGATACGAAATCCTTCATGCTCGAACAGGCCTATCTTTGCCTGGATAACCGCACAGATGGTAACTAAAATGGGTAAATGTTCGTCGGAATCAGTGCCTCTTCAACTTAACGGAAATGAGAAAAGAGTCAGCTAACCTATTTCTGAAAGGCTAACTCAAATTATAAAACAAAATCCGTTGGTATAAACCAAAGTGTTATATGTACCAAGGTGACTGAGTTAGGGGAAACGCCGTTTGACGCTAATAATAAACTTTACTCTGTTGAGTGGTATAAACTCTGTAGTCAGTTGATACTGGCCGCAGATACACCCTCATCAATAGTTCGACTGAACCGCCACCTGTAATTCCGAAAGATGCTGCGACGTAACTTCTCAAGAAAAGTCTGAGCAGGATCACGAACTGTGAAAATACTTACTTGAGCAATCCGTATTTAAACGCCATACTTTTGAACGCTTTTAGTATACCGCGGTATGACAAATATAAAGCGCAAGGTCCTAGCCCGGTAAAAACTAACAACCGAAATGACGGATAGAATCAAACGTGAATAGAAAGCTAATAGGAGAAACCTACCCTTAAACGTCAAGTTGGGCTTGCCCAGGATAGTAGTCGGAATCAAGCAAACGGATAGTTCCGACCCATCAACGCCTAGTCGTGCGGTTCAAACTGAATATCGTACGATATCTCCTTTTGTATATCTACTTTACTATCCCGATTTAAAACGAGTCAGCCCATTGATACCCCTCCATGATATGAACACTAAAATCCTTATGAGATTTTTATATACAAATGCGCAAAGTCTTTCGAAAAATGTAGGGGTTAGCCGAGATATACACTTTCTACTCACCTGAGATTATCGCCATTAAAGAAACATGATATTATTCTCAATTGATTGAAATGGAGATATCCATTCCAAATATGAATTTGATAAGGAACGATCGAAAGAGAAGTGGTGGCGGTGTTGCTTTTTATTATCATAATCGTCTCTAGTGCTGTCAAATGGACGACACAGAATTCACCCTTGAAGATACAATTTTATGTTCTTTAACGCTGATGTTTGGTGAAGTTTGCATGATTGGTGTGGTCTACAAATCTCCTTCCTCTAGGAAATCTTAAAACAATAGGTTGATCCAATTGCTTCAACGCTTGATCCACACTCAACAAGAAACAATACTTGTTATGGTTGATCTTAATCTACCTGCCCTTTATCTCAGGGACGTTTACTCACCACAAACACTAAAATACCGATTTAGTGAGGTACTCGATTCACAAAAGAATTAGCAGACGGACCACATAAGCCGTGATTTGTAGTTTAAGGAACATTTAGAATTTCTAAAACTGAAGATAAACGAGAACTAGCAGATTGTTCTCAAAAGATCCGAACATAAACAACGTTTTTTTGTCTGCATCAGAACAAAAAGAGGATAGCGCTGAAGCGAGCAGCGTGGATGCAGCGTGAAGTCAATAATAGTTCTATTTTTTGGCAATATTTCCGTATGTTGCGGAACAAAGTGACATCACTTAATCGAGGGGCCACCAATTGATAATACTGTCAAAAGGGAACGCAGACCAAATTATTATAAAAAAGCGTAAACACGAAAACAAAAGTCAAACCACATATTTTTACCGTCTACAATGATTAAGAACTCACTGAGACCGCGTCGGGAACGACTAATGCTTTCGCGATTTATTACTCAAAAGTTTGCGTGCCAAATGTTTCAGTGGAACGTTTTGACTAATCAGACGACTCAGAAATCGAAACATTGAGCGAATTTCGATAAATCCAAAGATTGTCGCCGGTCGATGCTCAAATTGAGTATAAGAAATTCCCCAGGCGCTGATGGCATTAGAACGAATGTCCTCGAGATCTGTGATCTCCAGATTCGAGATCCGATTTCCAGCCTGTCAAACTATTCGTAGGTTAAGGGTAAGGTACCAAATGATTTGAAGTCTGGCGTGATTAAACCTATCTTCAAAGGCGGCTGCCGATCGAACGCTTTGAATTATCGTCCCGTCACACTACTACTTGTTATTGCTGAGGTCATGAAACGTATATTCTGGAAAAGAATGGTTGCAATCTTTCAATTGCGAAATTTGTTTTCGCCAGCGCAGCATGGATTTCGATCTCATCGCAATTATCTAACGAATCTTTTCATAGTGTTAGATGACTGGACGAAGGAATTGGATAAAGGTTCTTTCTATCACGTCTGGTAATTAGACATTTCAAAACTTTTCAAAAACTGATACGTTTAAGAATATGTGAACCACTTCACTCATGGTTGTGCGACTACCTGTCAGACTGCCATGCCTGAGTTAAAGTAAACGGATTGCTATCCCAAAAATTTAAACCACCAATGGAGCCCACTCCTCTGTTAATTATATATAAACCATTTACCCTTCGCCTTCATATGATCAAAAATGGTCTTGTTCGCGGATGATATGAAGGATTTGGACGCCAATCAGTTCTGCAGATGATTGTGAGAAACTGCAAATGGATTTGGACAACGTGTCAAATTGAGGGGCCATAAATGCTATGACATTCAACATAGGAAAACGTAAGATGCTTCACCTTGGCAAGAATGTTCCTTAGACTGGGATCTAAAAACTTGTCTTGGAGCTCATTGGAAAAAGATCTTAGAGTATTGATTAATCGAAACCTGAAGAGCATGGTGCACTGTCAGAATATATATTTACAGGCCAACAGATTTTAAGGTATCTTTTGAAGAATCTTTGTAAGGTTTTTGCTGGTAACGTCACCAGGTATAATAAACGTCTACCTTTGCCATACGATGGAGTATGCGGTGGAGGGTCTGGGCTTTTCGGCTTCGGAAATATATTGCTCTCTTTTATAAAATCTATTACATAGCAACAAAGTTAGTTATACGCATTCACAATGTTCGGTACATCGAAAAATTGCGAAGTCTGTGTCAACGTAAATTTACCTAAAGTAGAATACCATGCGCTATTAATCTGTGTCTACCAAAGCCCATTCACTTAAACACTTGCTTGGTGTGTGTGATTGAAAAGTGACGTGCGAAAATACCTGATCTATTTACGTCCCAAGTTAAGTATTGCTTATCGCGCCATTCTTTTCTTTGTACATGCTATATTTCTTTGAATCAACCACACTCAGTATTCGATTTACGGAGTATATATCGATGTATATAAATTTAACAATGATAATATGAACAACAGTATTATTGATTGTGTTTGGACAATAACCACATTCGCCGCAGTTCACAATCATCCTCGGGGTCTTGTAATCTCGAATAGGTTTTTTCATCAGTCCTGACATGAATCCTGGAAAATGACTTGATCTGCGTCACGTTTGTTCAACGTTCTTCTTCACAGACTAATTAATTTCAAAATAGTTCTTCTAATCTTGTCTAATACTTGTACTTAGACGGTACTCATTGTATCGACTAAAGTCGTTGCTTAACGCGTAGACCACCGGTTTCTTATTTCGACAATTCAAAACAACGATTCGGATGTACTACGGTACTATTAACTTGATTAATAGACAATAACAATGAACAAACCTCAACTGTACCGGGTTTTACAAACGATGTGAGCCAAAAATGCTCAAATGTTCCAAATGACAACAATAAATTCAGCCAATGCTGACAAGATAGACTGTCAAATTAATAATAAAAAGGGATAAAATTGCCAAAATGTCGTCCACCGTTTCCGTGTAAAACAAAAGTGACACCCAAATTAGCGTCCAAAATCAAGCAAAATATTGGTGCCCAAAATGGCAACCAAATTCAGCAACAATGACCGACAATGGCAAAAACAATGAATTAAAACAAAAGTTTCACCAAATATGTGAACAGAAGATTTCCAATAAGACAATTTCGAAAAACAAGGTTTAAGTTCTAAATTTTGAATGAGTAAACAAAACCAATTTCAAGTCACAAAATCAGTATTGTATAAAAGTAAAAAGTAGAAATGAAAAAGAAGAATTTCAAAACTACATAACACTTAACATGTCTCTTACAATCATTCCCACAATAATAATATAATGAGGCGGATCCAAGTTACAGCAGGTTAGATCTTAAGGATGGAGATTTTGATATATATATATATATCCTTATTAATAGGTTGGGGCAAAATTGGGATGGGCTTTCATGTGGTCGTCAAGTTTTTATTTTAATATAGGTAAACTCTTTGAGTGTACCAAATCGGCAGGTATTGAACTCCAAACAAATCACTCACGCACCGAATAAGGATATCTGCAGCAGTTTCATTTTCAGTTTGGTATTTCGTACTTGCAACGATGACGACGAATGTTGCTGGAAGTTCGAATATGTGAATAATGTATTCATGGGGTGAGAAACAGTAGTAAAGATTTTGTATGCAACGATAATGTAGCAACGCATTCTCCTTTGTGCAAGTGTCCTCAGATCCAGGCTTTTGAGTCGCTCGACGTATAGTGTTTTTGAAAAGCATTGGGAAGCTTATAAGCGGTTCAGAAGTAAAATATCATTCTGGAGACATGGTGAAGAGGCTTTTGTTGCATAATTTAGAATAAAATGTATATAAATGTACATATTTGGAGGACGCAACCCGAAGAAAAACTTCCAAATATCCACCCTAACATACCCAGGAACGTGTTTGTAAACGAATTCGCATTGTGGTCCATTTTTTCAAATTATCGCAAATCTAGACACCCATGTACTTTCATTTCCTTATGTATTACAGGATTTCGTTGCCGAGCTTGTATGGGTAGGAAAAGTGAAGCTCACGACCGATTAGCGTGATATTAGAATTTTGCATATTCAAAGGAAGGCTATTTTCTGGTGACCAGTCACATAGAGCATTAAGGTCGTTTTGTAGCGAAATGTAATCGTCAACATTGCTGATTAACTTACCTATTTTTATGTCATCAGCATACAGAAGCATTTTACTGTTTTTTGTGTTGGTAAATCGCTCAAGTATATCTTGAATAATATTGGACCAAGCACTGATCCTTCCGGAACAACTATAGTGACATCAATTTGCTTTAATAATAAGCCACCCACACAAACTTTGACGTATCTGTTGCTAATGTGCACAAGAATCAATTCATATAATTTTCCAAACGTATCGTGTTTATGCCGCCTGTTCGAGAGTAAATTATGATTGGCTCTATCGATAGCTTCAGAAATCGACTTTGAATATACCATTCTGCAGTTTACCAACCCGTAAAAGTTAGTAAAATACTTGGAAATGTATGCATTATTGCATTCACTCGGTTAAGTTTAATAGCAAGATGACAAACCTTTCAAGAGACCTGTTCTTTAACTTTCAGCCAGATACATTTAACTGGATGCCGACATATAATCAAGCCCATTCATCGCGTTAATTATTTTGCTAATAAGACTGACACGTATTTACTTACGCACTAAGTGTCAACTACAGCCTATATGAAGTAGAACTGCATAAGCAAACTTCGAAAGACCCGGAATGAAACCAGGCTCGAATTAATAGTTGAATGAAGGCTTAGGCGTCCCACAAACAATAATGTCAGGTTCTTCATGATTCGAGAATGAATAACACGTGGCTCCGAGGGTTTGTATAATTTAGTTTCTGCGAAAGTACGTTCTTGCTCACTAAAAGTTAATTCATGCAAATAAGCGATGGTAGTCATCTTAATTATCGCCGACATGTGCACTATATTGAATGAAAGATTAGGCCTTTGAACAGTTTTTAAATGTTGATGTGATGCCGACTCATAATTAACACCTGAAACTGGAGAAATTTTGTTTTTGTTTGTCGGAAGGTCAACATATTCTCGTGATTTAGAAAAACTGATGAAAAAATTCGATTCGCTTCTTTTGGTTGGATTATCAATGTGTCACTTTATTATGTAACTAATGAAACTGTTCCACTTCAGTAGGGAGTTTGAAGAAAGGACTTGACTCTATGTGGCCTTCTTTATTCCTTGATTTTCATCTGTAATTAAATAGTGAGTATGATCTACATGTTGTCTTTGGGACCCCTAATGTTTCTCTGTTCTCTGTTGCATTCCAGATTACTCTCATACCATAAAAACATTTGTGAATATATTGTTTAAAGTGTTAAACGCTGCTTGGTGGCATACAACCGAAGTTAATCTGGACAATCGAATAGCTCTTTAGCCACTTACTGTCCTGTGCAAACTAGGTGCTTCCTCAATAAAAAGTAATGTGTTGCTCACATCCCCATCCCTTACACACCACTACCGGTTTCAGGCTGTTTGCCATCGTCAGATGGAGACAGTAAGATCAGGTTCAGTGAGCCTTTAAACAGTGGAAAAGCGGTAAACAAAGTTAAACTTGTATGCCACTGTTATATAGGGTTCTTACAAAGAACAACGATGTTCAAACACTGAAACACCAAGTGAATTTTGGTAAGCGTCGAGTCGCTTATGGATAACCAAAGTAGAAGAAGAAGAAGAATGACTTTATTGTGTTCCGAATTTTTCAGGCCAGATTCGTTTATCCACATAATTTGGTCAAAGCACTCAAGGCGCTTGTGGATGACCAAAGTAATGTGTTGCTCACATCCCCATCCCTTACACACCACTACCGGTTTCAGGCTGGTTGCCATCGTCAGGTGGAGACAGTAAGATCAGGTTCAGTGAGCCTTGAACATTTTTAGCGTTGCTTGGTTAGTACGTACATGCTAAAGTTCTGTTCTGTTTAATACACAACTTCCTTTAGTGACCTCTCACCGTACTGGTGAAGAGAAATGTATTCTATCTTCCAGCCTCATTCATCACGTGGTTGTTCCTAAATACAACCCGGATAATCTCTTGGCATCGCGATCGCCGAGGATATCCAAATCACAATAAGAATGAACGCTTTCGCAGTGGTGGTTGCTTCTCTGCAGCTTTCCACCGAAACAAATACTGGACGCTCGATTGGCTCGTTCGCCACTTACTGTCCTGTGCAACTGAACTGAACTGAACTGAACCTGGATTATCTCTTGGCTTCGCAATCGTCGATGATATCCAACGCACAGTAAGAAAAACGTTTTGGCAGTAGTGGTTGTTTCTCTACATCTTTCGACCGAAAGAAATCCTGAACGCTTGATTGGCTCGTTAGCCACTTACTGTGCTGTGCAACCGAACTTTTGAATTCAAGGTCAGCGTGCATGTCTTCTCGCTGATTCTTTTGATTTCGTATTTGTTTGATTATCAACGGCTTTCAATATGGGTATAACCAGAAAGTCTGCGAATGTATTCAATACAGCAGTGACTGCAAAAAGGTCCCAAGAGAATCGTAGTGGCGTCCCTCAGGATTCCAAGGGGACACAATCCGCTGGTACTAAAATCGTTGAAACTAGTGAAAAAAGTTTACCTGTGGTAATAGCCAATGCTCTCGTCCCGTAAAAGATGGCATAGAATGTAGTAATTGCTCTACGTGGTACCATCCTCCGTGTTCAGGGTTGTCAACTAAGGAGCTGAAAGAACATTCAGCAGATGAAAACAAGTTGTGGTTTTGTGTGACCTGCCTTGCAACTCCAATCATGCGTTACATGACCAAGCAAATAGTTGAATATAAGCAAACCTTGAAAGCAACTCAGAAGCGCTTACATCTTCTCGAAGACAAGTTGTCTTCTCTGTTCCAATCCATCACCCCAACCGTATCCAACGTAGCACAAGTAAGCTCACTGATTCCGACATTCGCTACTACTGCTGCTTCTCTGCCGATCTGCACTCGTTCTTCATTCACCACCAACAAATTGTCTCCAGATTCAGCAGAAAACTATACTCATGTGAATTTCACAGCAGCGAAGAAAATAGCCCCGGAGGCAAGCTCCCGTTCCATAGAGGCGTTAACCGTGATATGCACCAATGTGCCGGAAGCGACTTCACTCTGTTTCAAAACTCGACAAGCGCAAGATGCGCAACAATGGCGGACCGTATGTGAGTCATTGAAAATTTCTTCAGAGGCTGAGAATATTGTGCGTTTGTCCAGACATCCGAAATCAGTACATATTGGCGAGCCTAGACTGCTGCGCGTCACGCTTAAATCCTTGGTAGATGTTGAATCCGTTTTGCTTTGTGCATACACCTTGCGCAACGGAACCTCACCCATTCGTATATTTTCGGACGTGTCATGGATTGAACGGCAAGCTAAGAAGGAAGCGAGCTTCAATTGGAAACAAGATAACGACAAGAAAAAAATATTTATTAATGGAGGTCTGGAACTAAATGACGCGGATGCCAATAAAAACACCATTCATGACTGCGAACAATGGCGTTTCATACAACAACAAAGTAAAATAATTGATACTTTGACTATTAGTTTGAAACGATTGCCTGCCTCACCTACCTACAAGGGCTCAGGGCCCCGTATACTCAAAGTGACTCTCCAATCCGAATCCATGGTGAGCGATGCGTTACAAAGTTGGTATAAACACAAACGTTTTGCGCCTTTCGAGATCCGCCTCCGTTCTGCCCTTGATAAAACGCGAAGCGGCAAACTTCAAAGTGGTCCTATCGGTGATATAGTTTGTGCCTCAAAAAACTTAACTCCTCCGGTCCTTTCAGGATCGGCGCAATAAACAACCACAATAACTGTGAAGACCCCGCTCTACACCGCGAAAGCCTGAAGTGTTTCTACACCAACGCCCTGGGTCTGCTCAGTAAACTTTCTGAACTTCCTGCTCGACATGCGGCTCGGCATTTCGACGTTATAGCTGTAACTGAGACCTGGTTAACACCATCCGTTACAGATGCCGAAATCTTGCTTGATGGTATGACTGTCATTAGAAAAGATCGTCCCACCAAGGGTGGTGGAGTTCTCCTGTACCATAATTCTTTGCTCCACTGTACAGAAATGTCTCATATTCGTCTACAAACCATAGATTCGCTTTATTGCCGTCTGCAGCTTAAAAACAGAGACTCTGCTTTACTGACTGTAATCTACCGTCCAGAAAATGCCCAACCTGTTGTTGATATCGGTACACTATTCTCTTTGCGGTTCGCCTTATAAATGAAGCACAGTCATATCTTATTGATGGGAGACTTCAATTCGCCCAGTTTGCGTGTTGAACCTGCACACGATACTTTTGCTTGGAAGTTAAATGAGCTGATAGAAAGTCATCCTTTGTACAGTCACGTGACGGAACCCACACGTTACAGCGGAAATGACACACCATCTTTACTAGACCTCCTACTGACGAACGAGGTATTGATGATTGAGGAAGTCTCGAGTGAACCTCCGTTGGGTAAAAGCGATCATGTTGTCCTGATTTTTGACTTAGTGTGTTACGCTAACTACCCGGATCAAGACGACATCAGGCTGCGGACGGTTACAAATTACGATACTCTCTACAATGTTGTTGCCTCCAATAACTTTGACTTCATGCTAGAAGGTGACTCGGATTCAACTTGGCGCAATTTTGTTACCAAATGGCACCAATTAGTGGAGCTTTCGTCAGTTTCAAGACCGGTTCCCCGAAAAATGCCCGCAAACTCATCCGGAGTAGAACCCGTAAATGGATGTGCCGCAGAAATGCCGCCTGGACTGCGTTTAAGTTGTCACAACTGCCGAAGGATTGGGAGCATTATAGAAAATTACGCAATCATTGCACTGATCTAGTGCGCCAGGATAAATTAGATCACCAAAGTAAAATTACGGCTCGATTCCTGGAAAATAACAAAATGCTCTACAGATTTGTCAACAAAAGGCAGAAGGTGCAGACTGGTATCCCCTCCCTTAGTACTAGTGCAGGCTCCACGTCTACATCAAAGGAAGCAGCAGCAGTCTTGAGATCTCATTACATGCCCATTTTCCAAAACCCCTCCCTAATCTTTCCTTTGTTTTTGTCCCCATTGCCTCTAAACTCTTACACCATGTTTTCTGCTAACAGAGTCCGAGAAAAAATCATGCGACTTCGACTCAACTCCTCACCGGGTATCGATTGCATAACGCCAAAAGCATTGCGTGCAGTTGCTGATCAACTCAGCGAACCGCTTGCGGTGTATTTTCAACGACTCATGGATAATTCTGAAGTCCCTGCTGGTTGGAAGGAAGGTATCATCACTCCAATCTTCAAGGGTGGAAATCGCAGTGATCCCGCCAATTACCGTCCAGTCACTCTCCTCCCAGTGCTGTCCAAAGTGACGGAGGCAATAGTTGCCGACGAAATCATGGCTTTTGCGGACGGCTTCAATATTATCGCTGCAGAACAACATGGATTTCGTAGAGGACACTCATGTACCTCTAACTTACTTTTGGCTCGGGATTACTGGACCAAATCTGCTGATGAAGGTAAAGGAGTAGATGTTATTTACTTAGATTTCTCTAAAGCCTTCGACCGCATTGACCATGTAATACTGCTGAAGAAGCTGCAGTCATTCGGTTTACCACATGTATTGCTTTCCTGGGTAGCTGCATTCCTGCGTTCGAGAACTCTTCGCGTGCGTGTTAAACAGACCCTTTCAGAGCCGTTCCCAATTCAGTGTGGAGTACCTCAGGGTTCCGTTCTTGGCCCACGTCTATTTTTGTTGTTTATCAATGACATTGGAGGATACGTGAAATCACCGTTTCTCCTATTTGCAGATGATATCAAGATCTGGCGCTCCATCAATTCGTCTGACGATACGTCAAAACTGCAATCCGATCTAGACTCATTGCATGAATGGTCAACGATCAATCGCTTACCATTCAACATTGAAAAATGTCACGCATTACGTGTTCGCTTTCCTGGCGACCCTCGGTATATTCTAGGTGGCAAGATCCTCACTGTCACAACGCAAGAAAAGGATCTCGGAGTGATCGTGCAACACGACTTGGGCTGTTCTGCTCAGTGTAAAAGTGCTTCAACGGTAGCTAATAGAAACGTTGGGCTCTTGAAGCGGGCATTCGGAACCATCGATTCACGTCTCTTCCCGCTTCTTCTTCAGGCGTACGTCAGGCCACACTTGGAATATGCTATTTCTGTCTGGAAACCATGGTTGAAGCGTGACCAGCACGCGTTGGAACAACAACAAAGACGTTTTACCAAGCTTGTCAAGGGGCTTGGCCTCGCCAGCTACGAAGAACGTCTAACAACACTGAGATTGTTTCCAACGGATTACCGTCAACTCCGAGGCGATCTGATTCTTACGTATCGGATATTGACGGATGAAAATCACCCATGTAGGCGAATGCTAGAATTGGCACTGCCCTCTGGAAATCGTGGTCATCCTCTCAAGCTAGCGCATCGGCACAGTAGACTGGACTGCCGGCGACAATTCTTCGCCATTCGGATCACTCGTGCTTGGAATGCCCTGCCTCATTCTGTCGTTTCTGCCCCATCTCCCACTATTTTTAAAGAACGCATTGACATTCATTTCTATAACGCATTGCACAATTTTTAATCATAATTTTGTTATTATGATCTCTGTGATACTGCACCATTTTTTCTCTCTCCACAGCGTTTACTTCCCACTCAATATGAATTACTTTTCTCCTCTCTGGACTGTGGCATTTTTCCCGACCCAATGTGTTAACTATCCTGTGGTTATTCTATTAAGCTTGTAGCTTTTATT